>BLKR01004944.1:44904-93509 GCA_011170035.1 Teleogryllus occipitalis | reverse complement strand
CACAGACAGACACAGACAGATTCACAGACAGGATACAGACAGACACAGACAGACACAGACAGACACAGACAGACACAGACAGGCACAGACAGACACAGACAGACACAGACAGACACAGACAGACACAGACAGACACAGACAGACACAGACAGACACAGACAGACACAGACAGACGCAGACAGACGCAGACAGACGCAGACAGACGCAGACAGACGCAGACAGACGCAGACAGACGCAGACAGACGCAGACAGACGCAGACAGACGCAGACAGACGCAGACAGACGCAGACAGACGCAGACAGACGCAGACAGACAGACACAGAAGGGGACACAGACAGACAGACAGACACAGAGACACAGACAGACAGACAGACACAGACAGAGACACAGACAGACAGACACAGACAGACAGACACAGACAGACATACAGACATACAGACACAGACAGACACAGACAGATGGACGAACGTTTTGCTTCCAATTGTTTTTTCGGCATCAAAGACAAAAAATAGGGGTTCTGGCTAGACTACGTGTTAATGATTTTTTTCTCTTAATTTACCAAATACTTTTATGAGTTGTTTCGCCACTAGAGGCTGGCAATGAATATTTTTTCGCCGAAAATTCGCTGTTTTTTTCGCGCAGCTTTACATAACTTTCTCTATTCTACGTATATTACTCGTATATTATACGTACGTATACGAGAAAGTAAAAAAAAGCAGACGGCAAAATACGTAGAAAACGATGAAGCTGAGAACATTTAAACCTCTAAAACTTTTTCTTGTTTGAAAGTTTTCCAAACGATCTATGAGTGACCTGTATTCTCAAGACCTCCTCTTCCAATGATAAATTATATTAAAACAGTGTTTTTACCTTGACAAATGGTGTGCAGAAATGGTTGTATCGAATATGTTACTACAATAATGTTAAATATGAATCTTTCTCTTCCTCGTCTTTTGAAGAGCACACGACACTTCTGAAATAAGCTTTTATATCGCATTTCTATTTCAAAGAAATGAACAGGGATTTCATTATTGACCATTAATAATATTTTTTAAAATTAGCTCTCAGTTATCCAGCAGGTCGTGGGGTCGTGATGGGCCAAGTCGTCAGTCAATTAAATAACGACTCTCTCCAAAGCTTTCATATAAGCTGTTACACGGTTATGTAGATGGTGTAGAACGTTCACATTCAGTACCAAACCTTTTTATTTCATTTTCATAAACATTACAATCTAGTTTTATAGACTAATATTCAAATTTTCTGGTCTTAAATTACTAATGGTATAAATTTATTCTAAGAACTCGACCATTAACGTCTCTTAGTTTCAAATTGAATTTAAAAAGACACTTTCTTGTGATTGTAGACTGCACAAGTATTTTAGTTCGTAAAATACGTGTGACACTTGACTTTATACTAGTTCGAAAGGTTTCTTTCACTTTAATTCTCTCGCTAGGTTCCAGTTGTCCAGGAGAAGAATTGATTCGAGACTGTCGTGTTGGTGCACCCTCTCTTCGTGTTTTCTCAACCTTTCTTCGTTGTTTGTACAGCTTCAACTTTCAGATCCTTGTTAAGATCTTTATTTCTTATAAACCAAGGTGCTTCGACGATATTTCTTCGCACTTTGTTCTGAAATCTTCGGATAATTGGATGCTACTGTGTTTGGCACATCCCCAAGTTGTTCATTATATGCCCATTTTGGTTTCAAAATGCGTTTGTAGAGTAAAACTTTATTGAAGTTTGAAAGGCAAGAATATCTTACGATTACCCAGCTTTTTGTATATTTGATATTTAATTCGGCTTGTAAAATAATTTTTAAATTGCTGTGCTTCAAAAATATGAACAGGAAAATGGATGGGAATGAACTATTGCTTTCAACATAGAAATGTAACACTCAGCCAGAAAATATTAAACGTTAATAAGTCTCACGTCTTGAAATATTAAGGATAATTTTTAAGAAACGTTCGAACTATTAGGAAAACGGCAATTACAGAGTAGGGAAACAGCATTGGTTAGTAGAAAAAGCGGAGCCTGGACTGGAGAGGAAATACATATGTTACTAACAACGCAGAAGTTAATCAGTAATTAATTAGTAAATTTACTAGTAAATCTGTCATTAAGTAATAAGTAAATAAATAAATATCAAATAATAAATGCGAACATTATGTGCCAAATGGGAGTAGGTGTCCGAGAAGTAAGCGCAGAGGCCAGGGTGCGGACAATGTTCTGTCACGTTGATTGATTATTGCTGCAAAAGAGACCAAAATCTGAAAGGAGAATGTGTGACGACCACTCCAAAAAATAAATAAATAGTTTAGAAAAGTTTTGTAGATTAGCACGTCCTCGTCTTCTGACGCCAGGTTTTCCTGCTTCAGGTTTTTTCCTTAGCCGTAACTTACGGTCTCATTTCCGCGGCTTGGATGCAATGAGGAGACCATTTGGAGGTGAATACTAAAATTGAAAAGGTTACAACGCTTTCGGATGTAGGTATTGCAATGGATTAAAGGCCATCAACCTAACTCAATGACGTTGGTGCAGATATATCAGAAAAAATCTTTGGAGTCGGAAAATACTCGAAGATTACATTTTGAAACCGGATATGACCCCCTATTTAATGAATTATTTTGCTATTGCAAATACTTTACTTTGCTCTTCACGACATTTCACATTTGCTGCCGGCGGATAAGCGAACATATGCTTTATTCCATTGTCATATATATATATATATATATATATATATATATATATATATATATATATATATTCATTATATGGGCATATGTTCGTTATGAAGAACGACTCACCTTGCTCATGGAAACATGTTCGCGTGAATATAGGGTAATGTATGTTTGTGGAGTGCATTCAGTGATTTGAACAAAGTAATGATACAGTACCCGTAATATGTTTGATAATATTATCACTCCAGGAATATTACTATAGGTTTTCCACTTATTACAACTAGAAATGGTCTGAGGACCAAAAAAGAGACTTAACACATTTATCATACAAAATTTGTTCAAACGAGTGCAGTGTCTCTCACCAAAAACTCGTTTGGAGACGATTTAAACTAACATGTTCAGCTGGTGTTTATTGCTTTTATATTAAGTTCTAACAATAAAATCTTTCACTTCGTAACATTGTGGGCTCTTAGCGTTTTTTATTTGTTGGCGTACACTGGTTGATAGTTTTGAAGACTCAAGTGTTCTTCACAAGTCTCTTGCGTCATATACTTAATCATTATCGCCTGCGATCAGTTTCAACTAATTCACCTGCTATCAGATTCGAAGGATAACTTGTCTTTTATTTTAGTAGAGTGCTTTTTAAAATGCATGACAAATTGATTAATATTGAAAAGGCATGTTTGTGCTCTCCTGATATCGAGTGGCCATCAATTTCGTTTTAACATCTTACTATCATTCTTAAGTATTCTTGTTTGTAATCTTATTTCTAAAAGAAATGTGTATTTGTATGTAATTATATATTATTAAGCAAATTACTGCCCCTGAAGGGCAAATACCTTCTGATACAGGGAGAAGAGTAACTGTTTCCTGTAAGGAATAGTTAGGTTGACAAATTGACGTTATATTCACAATTATTAATTGTGATTAATTTAAATAAATTAAAATTGTTACAACAATATTTTGTTAACATAGTAGACACACACTTTTCTTGTTCACAATTAAATGATTAGGTTACCTAGATAACGCAATACACACACTTTAGAATGCAATTCTCTAATATATAACCTGACATAGTTTGCAACTAATTTTGATAGTTCAAATTTAAGTGTTTAGTTATGTTGTTAATTAGTTTAACAACTAAACCTAATTAATCTATAATGGTTTTATTGTTCTTTGTAAGTCAAATTGTTTTGGTGTGGTCCAGCGATTTCTATCTTGTTCAGTCTGCTTGTGCTCTTGACTTCAATTCTTTTATTCTTGGATTGGTTAATTCAGCGATTTCTAGGTGCGATCGTTTTTGTGCTAATTGTTGCCAAGTATGGCTTACTGCCTTTTTAGTTCATTTGACCATCTTAACCTTTGTTCCTCACTTCCTCCAACCTATTCGTGGACTCCACAGTCTCGCTTCGTGTGCTCATCTATCATGGTTCGGTATTATGATATGTCCGGCCCAACGCCGTGAAATTATGTTCGCTTGGGTCACTGCATTTGTTATTGCAATTTTTGTTCTTATTAAATTTTTTATCCCTTAATATTGTGTAGAATTTTCCGCTCCATTTTTCTTTGACTCGGTATATATTGTACAAGTATATGGTTATAACTCCATAATATATAATAAAATAATAATCACGAAGGTTCAAGTAAAATTATTATTATTATTATTATTATTATTATTATTATTATTATTATTATTATTACTATTATTATTTGCGTATCGACTCTTTCTAACCACGCTATATGTTCTCTTCCGAGGCCCAGTCATATTCTATCCCGGAGAGAGATTATCGTGTGTCATTATGGGGATCAGCTTTTCGGCTGTCTCTCTTGGTAAGACAAGATTGTTAAGCCTTGAATTATGAGTTATGAGATGATGATCAGAGGTTATCGTAACCTTTTTAAACCATCCCATCATTCGCCTGTATAATCGAGGGAAAGCAAGAAAACCGGCCTGGGGATCGAGCCCAGGTATCCCGATTGAGAAGTTAGTGCACTACTAAGATGAGTAGTTTTTGCCTAATATTGCGTGAAATAGGGGCTATTTATAAAACAATATTTTCTCCGGCCAAAAGCGCTCCAAATGTTTTGTGTACGTATTTCTCGGATAGTGCGAAGTACGGCTATGAAAATGGTGCAGATGTAATTGTATTTGAACTGTTTGAATTTCATAAAATTGCAAAAGTATAAATAATGCGAGAAAGTAAGTGCGGTTGTAGAGCTACGTTTCGTCTCGTAACCATTTCCCAAGATTCGAGAGTCTTTCCCCTCAGAAAAACTTCTTCTGACATGATCCCAGTTATTGGTTCGTGTATCCTTTATTCGATACCTCACGTCCATTTCAGACCAACTGCTCACCGACTTGCTTTGTTTTTATCATGAGTTCGCTTCTTAATTCCATCATGGCAGATCATTTACTCGTACTGGGACTGCAATGAAATTTACGCATACCTGCTTTCTCAGTCTTTCATAAATCGTACTTAGATTTTTATATCTTCTTCTCTCGTTACTTATGTCCTTTTTTTGGCTCTCAAGAAAATGTAATAACCCCTGTAAAAATATAATAAGCATTTCAACTTTTTCAATTCAAATTCAGAATATATAATAAAAGTTAAATGTGATACTAAAATTACTGTTTGAAACTACTAGGCTAATCATGGACTTGAATCAGGAAATATTCTGATGTCTCCAGACACGTTGCAACATTATGATGACAAAAGTTAGAAAATATATTGTGAGTGGGGAAGGGACTCAGAAAGAGGAATACAACTTTATTCAATAATTCATCTGACTACAAGAATTTACATAATGCTTCACTAAGTAAATGTATTAATTTTTCTTATATTTTGTTAAAGTTATTTTTACTACTTACGGAACATGTACGAAATTTTATGAAGAGTTTTAACCTATCAAAATACAAGACTTGGAATAAAAGTAATGAGATATGTTTTTTCTCTGAAATTACTTTATTGACAGAGGTATTTACGTTTACCCAAATTCGGCATAATTGCCTCAGTTATTAATGACCTGTTTTCAAATGTTAGCAAGGCATCGTACACCATCTGCCCGTCTGTTTCTGTTGATGTTCCATATAGAACGCTCTATAGCATGAATAACTTCTTCTCTGGTATCGTACCGGTTCTTCATAGTGATTCTTTTATTCCGCTGAAGAAATCATAATCACAGGGACTCCTATCGGATAATTAAGGTGAATGTTCCAAAATCTCCCATTATCCACGGGCACAAGAGTTTTCCTAGTGGAATAGTCCTGTACAGAGGTTATCCTTCACATCACCTCTCCTATTATGGACGCTTTAACCCATCGTGGAATGTAGGGTACGACAACTCTACATCATCACATACTTCACGCAGTTCCTGAAAATATTTTTTTTTGTTATTTAAGGTCGCATCAACATCTAGGTCATTAGCAACCACTACTGGATTTAACGGTATGGTAACTATGAAGATGAAACGATATGGTGATGATAAGGGGTGAAAGGACGAACACGATCTTAGCGATCGCCTTACCGATCTCAGCCACCGGATCGACAAATCATTCTTGTTCACTCTGACCTCGTGCCATTTCGATTTTGAGCCGTAAACGTTGCTCTACCTTTGTAAGCATGTCATTAGGGCGTTTGCACTAGTGCTATGAAGTTCAACGATTTACACACTGAAGCACTCTGACAGTATTGTTCCCGCTTGATGCACTCACTTGTCTAATAGTCTTTCCTTTTGTCACGACAGATGACAGCTCGCTCACTCACCAGCTTTAAGATACAGCAATATTCTCGTTACTCTTTATCCAACCTATGTACAGTTTTGACAGTCCTTTCTTCCTGTTATGACTTTTCATAGTGCAAGATAAACATTGATTTTCAAATTATGCACACAATTCTATAATACTTTTTTTTTTCAATTACAGAGCTGGAATAAATACGACCGCAAATTCTGTTGCAATGTAAATTGAAGCTTTAGAAAAATTGAAATATAGCATAATGATATGAACTTTATAAACTGTTCTGTAAGTTAACATGATCAAATATAGAACTTCCAATGATTAATATCTAAATATGCTAGCCATGTTCCTGTTATTATCTGTAAATTAAAATAAAATTTTCCTCTTAAACAATCTCTTTAATATCTGTTACGTAATTTTTCCTGTTTTTCTAGCACAATAAAGGACAAAGTTCTATTTCTTATTTCATTGAAAACATCTTATATCTCTGTCTTCGCATTTCGAACAGATGTTCTATATCTAATGAATCAAAGTTTATTATCTCAAGAGAATCAATGTTTATTACCTCTTTGGTTGTTATAACAAGATTATTCCACAAGGTTATATTTGATAGGTGGCAGACATCACAAGTTGACAGCCATAACTTGTTGACAGCCATGACAACCATAATCGCAAAACAATCGGTATTTAATGTTACTTTCTGGAGGAATCATGTCCTTCATTTCAAACATTGAAATGATTAAATCTTTGATATCTAAGTAAATATCTTAATTTGAGGCTAGCGCACACTTGAACGTTAGCTTGGCCGAGGTCATTTTTAACTCGAGACCTCAGGAACAGGACCGCGTCCAGACAGATTCGGCCCATTTCAGAAACGTATGCATTGATCTAGTGAAGAAAATACGTCAACTGTCATCAGAATGTCATATTAATCTAATAAATCATCATTAATGTTTCTAAGTGATGTTTTTCTTTGAATCATCCCAAGTTCTCATTTCAGTGAGTGTGACAAATTCAGATATTTGATTTTAAAGCCAGACAATATGGTTGTTTTCGTCAAGGGACAAATTTCTGTACTGGAACTCGATGTTTCGGTGTGATTTTAAAGACTTTTACATAAAAATAGTAATTCTGAGAATGTGTAGAATAGTAAGAGAGTTCTTTAGATTTGGTGATTGTAATTTAATAGATTAAGATTGTTTCGATAGTAACATTCGTTCGTGTTTTCTATCTACGAGATCAACCGAGCTTTCGCCCGCAGTGATCAGGATACTGCACTTCCTGCAAAGAGTAACATATTTACTACAATAATAATAATAATAATAATAATGATAATAATAATAATAATAATAATAATAATAATAATAATAATAATAATAATAATAATAATAATTATATACCGAGTGAAGTGACGCACTGCGTAGCGCGCCGACTTCGCAGTCGGGAGGCCCGGGTTTGTTCCCCGGGCCGGCTATCTGTTCGGGGTTTTCATGGTTTGCCGCAGTCATATAGGCGAATGCTGGGATGGTTTAAAAGGCCACAATCGCATATCGTCATCATCATATCACCTCATAATTCATAATTCAAGGATTAACAACCTTCTCTTACCAAAGTGTACAGCCGAAAAGCTGATCCCCTTAATGACACATGTTATTCTCTTTCCAGGATAGAATACGGCTATGCCTCGGACAAGAACGTATAGCGCGGACATAAATAGCCCTATACGCAAATAATAATAATAATAATAATAATAATAATAATAATAATAATAATAATAATAATAATAATAATAATATAGTAACACTCACTTGACCCATGGAAACATCAGTTTTAAATGTGAAAATTACTTTGAGCTATCAGTAATACACATATTGGTGAGAACTTGAACCCAACTTTGCAAAACCCTGAAGTGATTGTTATATCATGGAAGCCTATACAACATAAAACTAAAAATAATAATATTTTAAGTGTTTATTAACCATTATCGAGATTTACATCAATTAAAAATTATAGAATGTAATTTTTTTTATAGAATTTGAGTCTCTGCGCGTTTCTGACCAATTGTACCACAAAATGAAATAACGCAGACAAACTGGCCCCACAAAATTGAATTGGAAGTTTGATAAAAATTTCATTTTCAAAATTACGTCTTAAGACACGCATTTCTAGGTCTTTTTGGAGGCTCTAAATACCGCGTTTTACCGCTCTGTAATACCGTGTTGTAATTTATGACTTATATTGCCCAAAAGGTGCGGGGTAATTGTTTGGGTAATATATGTAATAAAATTGATTTAAAAATTACTTTCTGATTTAAAAGAACACAAAAAGATTGGAACATTATTATTCGTAAATTTAAAATTGATTAAATCATAGAAACCGGGAGGGGACTGATGTCACTGCAGTGCCTCTGCCCGAGATGTATATTCCAGTCCCGACGGCGGCAGGAATTTCGACACTCGTTTGTTAGGTATGTCAAATCCAGTCGCTGTCTGGAGGAGAACTCTAGCAGCCAGTTGCTCCGATCGATAGTTTTCCGTGGTTTCTCCGATCATCAGCAGGTGAATGTCGGAGCAGCAGGTGAATGTCGGACCGCGCGCGATCTTTTCTTCCTCTTCCTTGTTCTATCCTCTCCCATTACGTACACACACTTACACTAACATGCACTACACTACCACATACTTCAGGAGACCGGTGGGGAGCTTGTACCGGCTGGGGCGGTGCCCCGCTGGTGGGAGAGTCCTGTTTAGGGGGAAACCCCACTAGCCGACGGTAGGTCAGCGGCGGATCTTGCCATCCAGCGGGAGAAAATCACCGCCATCTCCCGATAAAAAAATGCACAACACTTACGGGAATAATGACCAAAGCTGTTGACGCGCCCGGAAACACGAAAAAAATCAATCAATCAATCAAAACCTTATACCTTCTCTATTCGCCCGGCAGACGTAAAACAAAAGCGCGTAAGTGGCCGCGTTCATTCGCTCCATAAATTTGGCGAGCAGTTGCGCTTGAGTGTTATGAGCGCGCGGATCAGAAGTACTCAGCAAATCTCCCCGCGCCGCAAAGATCTCCTCGCGGAGCTCGGGGGGCGAGCGGGGCCGAGGGGCTGGGAACCTGACCCGTCGGAGCTCTTCGGGAGATTGATGCGTGTGCGAATGGCGGCGTATTGCGACCCTAACGAACGAGCCACGGACCGTGCGCGATCTTTCCTTCCTCTTCCTTCTTCTATCTTCAGCCTTTATACACAAACCAACTACACTATCACACATGCCGGGAAACCGTTCAGGGGTAGAAATTGTCTCTGCTGGGGCGGTGCCCCGCTGGTGGGAGATACCTGGTTGGGGAAAACCCCGCTAGTCGACGGTAAGTCGCCGCCGCATCTCGCCATCCAGCGGGGGAAGACCACCGCCACCTCTCGAGAAAAACACGCCTTACTCTTATGGGACAAATGACCTCAATAATTGACGCGCCCGGAATCACTGACAATCAATCAATCACAGGAAATGTGAGAGTAAATAAGTAAAGTTCGTATTTGATCATCGTATCTCGAACAAAGAAGGTCCTTCCGGCGAAAAAAGCACCATAAAACATTTTCTGGCTTAGCTACATCTTGCTTCCTTTTCTTCTGATAGCGCTTACCGCATTGAAAGAACGTCAATGAAAGATACGATTTAAACTACTTTCAAAGCGTTATCTTGTTAAGGGACTAACAATTGTATTACTACAATGTGAGTTATCTACACAAAGTGTTGGAATTGAATACCGTTTTGAAAGAATTTCATAAGTCCATATATCCTACAATTAGTCGGTGATTTCTTCACAGAAATGAAACAATCTTCAACTCATCCCATTGATGCTAGAGACTGCAAGTGCTTTCTTCTGTGGTAAGTTCTCTGTACACTTTACTTGTCGAGTGGAGGACAATAATACCCCACGTTTTGTTTGGTTTGGTTTTTTCGTGTTTCCGGGCGCGTCAACTGCTTCGGTCATTAATCCCGTTAGTGTAGTGCATGCTTTTTTCGGGAGATGGCGGTGATCTTCCCCCGCTGGATGGCGAGATCCGGCGCCGACCTACCGTCGGCTAGTGGGGTTTCCCCCTAACCAGGACTCTCCCACCAACGGGGCACCGCCCCAGCCGAGACAAGCTCTCAGCTCCCGACCGGTCTCCCGGAATATGTGGTAGTGTAGTGCATGTTAGTGTAAGTGTGTGTGTGTAAGGGGAGAGGATAGGACAAGGAAGAGGAAGGACAGATCGCGCGCGCGGTCCGTGGCCCGTTTGTTAGGGTACTGCTCCGGCATTCGCCTGGTGTTGATCGGAGAAACCACGGAAAACTACCGATCAGAGCAGCCGGCCGCTAGAATTCTCCTCCAGACAGCGGCTGAATTCGATCTAGCTGAAAAGCTAGTGTCGAAAATCCTGCCGCCGTCAGGACTCGAACCTAGGACCTCCCGGTGAGAGACGGACAGATAAACAGACAGACAGACAGACAGACAGACAGACAGACAGACAGACAGACAGACAGACAGACAGACGGACAGACGGACAGACGGACAGACGGACAGAGACGGACAGACGGACAGACGGACAGACGGACAGACTGACAGACGGACAGACGGACAGACGGACAGACGGACAGACGGACAGACGGACAGACGGACAGACGGACAGACGGACAGACGGACAGACGGACAGACGGACGACGACAGACGGACAGACGGACAGACGGACAGACGGACCAGACGGACAGACGGACAGACGGACAGACGGACAGACGGACAGACGGACAGACGGACAGACGGACAGACGGACAGACGGACAGACGGACAGACGGACAGACGGACAGACGGATGTATTGAAAAAATCACTTTCTGGGTGTCAGGGAATCCCAAAACGAGTATTTCCGTTGAAATCATATAATCGATTTTCCGCAGCATTTCATAAATTTATCAATACTACGTATATACTCCGCATACGACAAAGTATTAGCGACTGAGTATCCTGGATATGTTTCCTGATAATGCGGATGTAAATCATACAATGTATAAATAAAAAACTGTAAAATAATTAGAAATAATAAACAAGAAAAATATAATTATCAATAAATGAATAAATATCACCAAAAAATGAATGAAATAAAGGTGGTGTATATTCTTTACACTTAGCGATTAAAAGAAAGCCCAGAATAGTTATTAGATGATTGTGGTTTTCTCTTTCTACTCAATTCGATTATACAGTCATAATAAACATCGTAAATTTGGTGTCTGAAGAAATAAAAAACAAAATTGTAATTCAATTTTTTTAGGATTTAATTTCAATACAAGTTGTAAGTTACCTTCCAAAGATCATTACCATTTCAATCCAATATGCTAAAAGTGACATATACGTTTCTCGTTAAATCAACGGTCTTGAACCCCGACCCCAGCCTCCTGAGTTTTTTGGATATCATCCCCGCACGAAGATGATAAATCCAACCAGAGGCGGATTCAAGGGTTTGGGGGACCATGCCTTCAAAAATCAACAATTTTGTACTAATTTTCTCTCAATTTATTCGAAATGATTGCCTTAATTCAAATTTGATCTATTATATGTAGATCTCATGATATATAAAACAGTATTCCTATTATTAATATACTTTTACATTTTTCATTTCAAGCAATTATCTAAAAAAATATTTTAAAATATTTGTGGGTGCCTGAACTGAACTTCCCCCCTCTCTGTGAAAGACATTCTGGATCTGCTCCTGGTTCTAACATGTGGATTTCATGCATTATATATTTCGCTAATTATCCAGAATTTGACATGATTTGTTGTTGTTTTCCAATTTTTAAGCCTCCATCTCTTGTGACCTCGTACTTCTGGACTTTCCGTTTGAAAATCGAGTGTAGATTGTTATTTTTGACGATCGCAAAACCGATTATTATCGTAGTTTTGCAAGTTTTTAGAATTATTATATTTGGCTTATTGGTCGAAATTGTAATGTCTGTAATTATGATGCTGACTTAGGCTCTCATTTACCATTTTCTAAGTGTTCAATCTCGCGATCAATCATTTGTCACCACTGCATCTTAAACGCTTTCTACTCGCGCAGCAACTCGATTTCAGACGTAAATTCGAACTATTACCCAAAACTCAGCAAAACAATTATGGGATTAAAATTTTATATCCCAAAGCAGTGAAATTTAAAGAAAGGAATTTGATTGGAAGCATTGAAATTTTATATTCCAAAATGTTTTTGATAAAAATATTTTGTGATAATAATTTTTCAGGAGCATTGAAATTCACAGTAAAATATCAATAGTGTAACTTAATTTTGGAAAACTAAACTATTTATTATAATATCAAAATATTCAATTACAATTGCAAAGTAAATATGCTATAAATACTTGAATACGTTCACCTTTTCGCAATCAATTTCAGCATCACATATTCTTGTAGGGTAAACTCACGGACTTGTGGTGTATGTGATAACTGGACCAAACACTTCAGATTACAAGTGCTTAGGAAGGATATATAATAGAGAGAAGCATGTGATAAAACAAGCAGGTGATAATGACCTCTCTGTGGTTTGTCGTTCTAGTTACAGTCGCCGTGAGCGTAGGCCGTGCCAATGCCAATTGCTCATTACTTCAAAATAATCTTGCGGTAAGTGCGTACATGATAATTTGTATAACCTTGTTTCTGGTACTAAAGACAATTTATAAAGCGATTTCTATGTCAAATGCCGCGTGATAAAATTACTGTTTAGTGGATAAAATTTAATGCTGTTATTTAGAAATAATCTTCAGAATCCTCAAATTTGATCGTTCCTTTACCTAGATATAAGAGAATCGTGATCAAAATCTATTTTGAAATGCTACATGATACTCAGAAAATAATTTTATGGCAGTCCCCTGTTTTCGTGAACGACTGAGAATGATTATTCACTTATATCATCTCTGGCTCGTTTACTGAAAGAACTGAAAGAAAATCGTCAATTAAATATTACTGTTTTTAGTGACATATTTGTATTGGTATAAATGAACAGGAGTGTGTATTTTTCCACAGATAAACACAATTATTGAGAGCAATATGCCAATATCAACTCATAGAAATAGTTATAATGTACTGCATTCTTGAAAATATAAATTCATGACTATACATATTCTACCAATTTACCATGTGTAAAATAAGAAGGTTGGAATTCTTTAAAGGCATAATTTTGTTTCTACTTCATACAATCGTGAAATGATATATTCATTGATATTCTGCACTAAAAATGTCACATGTTAAGAATTCTATGTTTTCTAGACAAAATGAACTAGCCCCCAAATTTAAAATCTACATATTACAACTCGGTACTATGTTATATGATCCTTACACGTAATGTTCTATTTTTGAATAGGCACAGCATCCGCTGCTTCTAGATAACAATGAATACAGCGACGTACGGAGGTTCAAGCGAGTGGATGCCAGCGGTTATTTCAACATGGTGGCTGGCGAAAATGCTACGCTCGTGTGTCCTGGCAGGTACAACTACATGACAGGTGGAAACACTAAACCTGTGGAGATAGTCACCGCAACTTGCGTGAGCAGTTACAATTTCCGCATCGATGGGGTAACAGTCGACATTAGAAAGGTGAATTCATGAAACATCGTACTTGTTCATTCATGACTCGTTTAAATTTTTTATTCCAACTGGTTAAGATTCATTGAATATATTATTTTTTGTAGGTTAAATGTAGATTTCTGCGGTTAGTACTCAAAACGTTCTAAAACCATAGCCTACGAGGCAGAGTTTATTGCTATGCTCAGTCTCAAATTCTTCAGGAATGCATGCAATTATTTGCATTAATGTTTCCATTCCTTACACATGACTATATTGTCGATGAATTTCAACATGTTCGGTTTTCCAATTCCACTTCACAATCACTTTCCACTGTTAAAACGATAATCTTGGCTTCATTTTGTTGTAGCCACCCTAGCAAATGCGAGTCACATCTGTTTAAGACCATCTTTAAAACTTAAGACTATTAATTTTACTTTCTGGCATACGTACGTATATACGGAGTAATATAAGTAATATAGAGAAAGTTATGTAATGCTGCGCGAAAACGGCGAATTTTCCGCGGAAAGAATTCATTGCGGGACTCTGGTAACGAAAAAGTTCATAAAACCAGTTGCTAAATTAAAAGAAAAAAATCATCTAACACGTGGTGTAGCCAGAATCATTTTTTGTGAATCCTTGATGCCGAAAAACAAATTGGAAGCAAAACGTCCATCCGTCCGCCCGTCCGTCCGTCCGTCCGTCCGTCCGTCCGTCCGTCTGTCTGTCCGTCTGTGAACACTACTAACGCCTAAACAACAAGTACGATCTTTTCCAAATTTAAGAAACACTTTTCAATCTGGATTTTAGTTGAAGCTTTGAGATTTTGGAACAAATTATTTAAAATTCTTTTAATTAACATGATGCCTCACGAAAATTTTCAAAATTTTCTCAAAAACGGCTCCAATATCTTTCTTAAAATTTCTTGCAAGAAGAGAGTAAAATACACTTCTACAAGAGGTATAGGTCTGATTATCAAGGTTAACTCTGAATTTTTGAAAATTGCAAAAGTTTGAATTTTTTTCGACGTCTTTCTACAACTACAATATTGAAGACAGATTTTTCCTTTAAATGAAATTTGTTCTCCATAAATGGTTTTAAGGCTATACAGTTTTTTTATAATTTTGTAGTTTTGTGCAATAGTGAGTGCAATATTTGCAATTTTAAAAAATTACAAAAACAAGATTTTCTCAAAAACCACATAAAATTTTTTCTTTAAATTTTTGTTAGAGATACTTCCAAATGTGCCCTATACGACGGCATAAACGCCATATAGCTTTATTCTTCTGTTTTTTCGAAAACTGCAAAAATGTAATTTTTTAATTTGTCACTCCCATTGGTAATACATTAGAGGCGATTTCTTTACATTATTATATTTATGAGTCATGTGCTTTAAATAATGTCAAGTAAAGTTTTTCAAAAACTCAACAGTTTTCTGTGAAAATTACCTCAACATTACGCATTTTCAGAAACTCTCAAACGGCATTTTCTCAAAATCTGCTCCAAATTTTTTCTTCACGTTGTTTGTGAGTGGATGTGCTTCAAATGACTTCAAATGAACTTTTCCAAAAACTCAATAGAATCATGTGAAAAACAGCTTCAAATTTCTCATTTACAGTAATGCTTAATCGCCATTTCCTTAAAAACAGCTTCAAATTTTTCAATGAAAATTTCTATTTAATACAAGGTTTTATTCTTCTTTAATATTCTTGAAAGTTTATTTCCGTTGTACTATTAGGAAAGCAAAAGGTTGAGAAAATGTCAAAAAAGCGTCATATCGGCGATTATATATGGCAGCTGGTCAGAGAATGGAGCAAGACCTTAAAGTCAACCACGCCAAATAAAATTATAAATATTTTAGACGAGAACGTCTGTGCTATTATTTAACACCTCTAGTTTATTCTGCTATCGGTATGGGAGCTTGCGATAATTATGGCTTCATTTCATTCATTATTGATTGACCTGTCACGCAGCTTGACTTCATTTTGTTCGTTGTACCTATTCCTTAGCAACGCTAGCACAACGTATGTGAGTAATATGTGTTTACAGACCATTATACTACACATTACTATTGTTTTGGGATCAAAATTTGAAATATTTTAAATAAATAGCTGTTGTTAAATTGTGTATATATTTTTGGCATCTTTTATACATCTGTATGTAGTGAAAAAAAAAGAACTGCCATAACTCCTTATCCCGTTTTGCTGGCTACAGTATTTGGCAATTTTTCGATTTTCGCCCTTATTCTGATACAAAACAGCGTGCATCTTTTCAATTCCTGTGACCATCTCAATCTTTCGTGTTTACAACGGCTCTAACAGACCTTTGCTCTAACAGACCTTTGTACCTTGTTAGAACTCAACAGATTCTAATTTATTAAACAGTTGCTGTATTATTATTTAGCAAAAAGTGAACAAATAAACTGGTAGTGCAGAAATTATGAAGTAAAAGTTCTCAATTTAGTGGTCAAAAGTCAGCACTTCTGCTATCGATGCGATGTTACCTAAAATGACAAGTTAATGTCAACTACGATCGTTGAGTCTTTATTTACATTAATTTTCCTCTGATGCATAGAATGTCATTTTCATTCCTTATGTTGGTTTGTGAGAATATAATTTTAATTTTTGACTGATACGTTATAACGTGATATTGCCTTCGATAATGAGCTGGATATACATCAGTTAATTATGCAGTATATACTGCATATTTTACCTGGAACAAAAGGAACGTTACGAGGGAAATATGAAAACAGTTCAATAATACTATATATTCTCTTATGGAGGGAATTATGAAAGGGAATTATGGAAGGAAAATGAAGACAAACCTAATCAAGTTAACATCTAGTTAATTAGTAAATAAGTAAATCTGAATCAATAAAATTAGGTAAAATAAACAGTTATGTATTTAACACGGCGTTATAAGGGTTCTAATGATCTCAGGCGACAAACAGACCTCGAGCCAAAGACACCTTGACACTGTGTCGCCGCTCGATCATTAGAACTCTTCTAACGCCCTCGGTGAATAAATGGCTATTCCATAACTTCGCAGGAGTCTTAAAATTACTTTTAATCCTTCAGAAATATTGTGTACTTAAGTGGTAAAGGGTCGCAAGGAGAATTATCATACGTCAAATAAACTCTGCTTAGGAAATTATTTTACAAAACTTTGAATCGATTTGCCATATTTACAATATTTTAAGAATTTAAAACTGACATTTAATAGATTTTATTCATCATGAAGATGAAGAAACCAAAGAAATTAAATGTATGTTCAGGAAATATTATAATATTCTTCACCGACATATTTTTATTTTTCTGCACTAACCAAATAACTACTTTTTCTTAAGTCGTTACATATCTATAAATGAATTTACTGTTAAACTGCGATTCTGAATCACAGCCGCCATAAGCGAGAAAATCTGAGAGATACGTAAAATGGCTTTCTGAGACATTTGTTTTTCTTTCAAAAACTTGTTTCTATTAATTTAAAATAGTTTTTATCTGAACATTTTGCTCACTCTTCAAAAGCCTAGCTCACATTATAAACAAACATTTGATACAGAGCAATTTGGTATCAAGTCTATGTTTCTAGTTTTTCAGAGTTTTGGAAACATGGACATTTTTATCTTTATTCGTGGACACTAATTTGTTTGTCCAGTCCACATTAACTTGTTGCATTCACGAGGAGTGATCTAAGGACATAATCGTTGTTAATACTTTTCTTGATGGCTGGAATATTTTAAATACAACCAAGGTAGCACAGAAATTATCTCATCATATTGTTTGTAGTTGACACATTATATCTGAAAACTACAGAAGAATTGATATCCGTGATATTCAGGTTCCAAAATATTTTTCGTCTTAACACCAATCGTCACTCGGATAGATTCCGCCAACAGCTAGGTACCAACAGCACCTAGGTACAGACATAAACTGGAAATTGGCGCAAATTTGAATTTCTATCCATTGACACAATGAAGGGAATATTGCTAATCTATTTTTAAGGTGCCCAAATTCACAACGTGTCAGGAAAACGTATTTTCTTAAAGAAGTGAAGAAAGAGGTAATAGAATATTAAGATGCCTTACGTGTCCTCTCTTAGGATAAACGATTTCACGACTATTTTTTTATTTCATATTGGAGGTTTGATTATTTATTGTGTATTATTCATATTTTTAAATAAATACGTAATGACTCTAATTCCTTGTTTAGATTGCCTGCTTCTCCGAATCTTACGTGGACCTCCAATTGGGAGCGCAAAACGCATGCGGACTAAACACCGTCATTATTGAAGTCGGGTTCACTGTTCCCTTATACCCCAGTTACTTTCTAAAGATGTACGAAGTGTGTTGGGACCATTCCACGCTCTCGCCCGTGAGCGCTCAGCACCTCGTCATCCCCGGGTACCGTGCATCGAAATCCGTCACCAGGAGTGCGTACCTCTACAGACAGGTAGACCCCACTCAAGGTAATTACATGTACAGTGAAATTAAAAATAAATAGTTTTATATTAATATATGGTATTTTTTAAATAGTGTAAGTTGCATTTAAGTAGGGATTTGATCATGTTAAGAAATTTTTAGAGTAAATACATAGGAATAGGTAAAAGTAAAGATAATCAACTTTATCAGAAATTCTCTTTCCAATAATTCCAATAATTTCTTGACAGTATGTTGGCTGATATTGCATCTCATAAGTGAAGAATATAGAATCAATAGGTGCTATAAAATGGCACAGAATTTCTGCCAGTTTCCTATTCTCTTGAGTCGAGATTAGTTTTTTGCAGCATCCACTTTCCAGCAGACATCTATCGGTGCCTAAAACCTTACGTTGGCATCTCGAGGAACATACAGCTGTACTGGAGACAATTCTCAGTGAAGAGATCTCTCTCGTTTCCCAAACATAACGCCGACCCAGCCCGCCGGCTCAGCTCGGTCATGAACCATTCTATAAAACGCACTTGGTAGCCCGTAACAATTTCTCGGTGCATGTATCATTGTTTTGAAAGTTGGGAATCAATTTCTCATTTACACACAGTGGCAGATTTCATAGAAATCACGTACACAAGTACCGACCAGAGTAAGAGGTTATAGAAACATTAGAATATACAGAAACGAATAAATCAGAATATACCACCACACGCCACAAACAACTCAAAACATTCATTAGTGTCCACGTCCTTTTTCTCACCTCGTACAAGTCCGTGAACGGCATCTCTTGAACCGTATGCTGTGATTTTAAAATTGTATCCGGAGGTAATTTGTTAGGCACGTATAGCTTGTTGACGTTAGGTCATTACAGTTAGTGCCAAGAACTCTTGGTAAACGGAAGGAAATTTTAGACCTAAACAAGTAAGGTATAATTATATTTAACATTATTCATTATTACCATTATCATAAGTTCAGAAAGCATTTATAATGTAATAGAATTATTTTCTTTCTAGCTGATTTCAATGCGTTGTAGGGGAATTAATTTATGACAAGCCCACCGCGCTCCACCGGCCATACATACCCAGCCTGTTCCCTCCACCCAGAAAGCGTCCAGTCCCACCCAAGTCCCGCAACAACGCACGCACACAGTGTTAGGAGCATTGCGAGATGGATCACTGTATAGGTTGGGGCTAGTGAATGTCATGGAACTTGTTTGGAATTTTTGCGTAATTTTGAGTGAAATATGACAATATTAAAAAATTTAAAAGAAATATTCTCAAAACGACTCCAAATTTTTCTTCAATTTTTTTTGTTCGGCTCGTGATAAATGATAAGATGACATAACCACAGTTTTGAAGCATTCACTATTACAAAAGTTACAAACGTATGTTTTAAATTATCTCTCACGTGGTTAATATTTACATCACCGGCGATTTGTATGCAGTATTTAATTTGTAAGTACAACTGCTTCAAATGATTTTTGACAGTTTCACAAAAACTCAAAACGTTTCCGTGAAAACAAGCTAAAAATTCCATATAATATTCAGGACGACATTTTTTAAAAACAATTCAATTTTTCTTTAAACGTTTCGCACGGACACTGCTAAATACATTAAATAACATGATATTAACGACATTTTTTGATTTTTCAAAAATTCACAAATGCACAATATTTGAAAAATTCACAAATTTTTCAAATATATCTTACGTCGTAAATATTTTTCATTACCGGTGATTGTTTACATTATTGAATTTTTGAATAGAAATGTTTCAAATGACTTGCAATGAAGTTTGTGAAAAAATAAAAGGTTTCCTGTAAAAATGAGCTCAAAACTACGCATTTCTAGAAATACTCAAAATACATTTTCTCGAAAAATACTTCTATTTTTTCAACAAAAAATTGACTATAGACCCTGTTTTTTCTCTTTTTCAAGTATTCTTAAAGTCAAATTTTAGTTCTACCATTAGGGACCCGAAAAATTGAAAAAAGTGTAAAAAATATAATTTACGAACATTAGATGGCAACTGGGAAGAGTGTGAGGGAAAACCGAAAATCTAGCCTAAACTGAAGAGAGTGGATAAATAAATAAGCCTGTGCCATTCAGTAGCAACACTAGTTTGTATAAGAAGAACATTGAGGTTTAGGGATGCCTTACATTCAAAGGAATTTCATTAAATATCCCATAATGTTTTCATAATTTACAAAATGTTTTAATTTATTGTTTCAGCGTATGTGGTAAATACACAAACACAATCATTTACCACGCAGCTGGACAGCGAGAGTGCCAAAAAATACATTACTTCATCCCACTACCTCGCGCTTAAGACTTTGATACCACCGGCAGATTTTGTATATGGTAATCAGCAGTTGTCCACTTTCTTTTATTTCAATACTGTAAGTAAATATTTTCTTCTTTAATAAACAATTGTAATATAAAAATTGTCAGCAAAACGGTTGGAGTAGTGATAGCAAAGAGGCAATTAATTAATTAAAGTTAATTTGGAGTACAATGTATTTTAGTAACATATTCTTGTTTTTATATGAGAACCAAATATTTCAAAAATAATATTCATGACGAAATGTACATAAAAAAATATAAAAGTATTTAAAAATGTATATTTGTTCAACAAAGTAAAGAACATGTAAAATAAAATTTTATTCAAGAAGAACAATATAATGTCTAGAATAGATCGAGTATAATATGACAAAATCATTAACTTGCAGTTCAATGATAATTGTTGGATTCGAAATAAGCATTGATAAAAGAAAAAATTATTTCTTGATATATCTGAGAATACTAACAAGTAAACCATTTAACTAAATCAAATATCTTACAAATGCAATGATACTTGTTAATTAAAAACAGAGGTAGAAACGAATAGTAAATTTTCTTAAAATCTAATGTAAAAGGAAAAAAATAGTTGGGTTGGGTTAGTGAACAATAATATTGAAGAGAAGAGTCTATCATTATTATATTTTTAGGTTCCTCTTTGGAGAAACTTCGCCTCTATTTACTGGAATTCGTTAGAAACATCTATCAGAACTTTAGCCAACACAGATGGAAATCTAAATGTCTACACAGGCACGTTGGGCATACATCAACTACCAAATAGCGCAGGAGTGCTGAAGCCAATATATTTGTACGCTAGCAATGAGGAGCGTTACATGCCACTGCCAGCATACCTTGTGAAGTCCGTGACCAACTCCGCCAACGAGGAAGTTGTTTTCGTACAGATCGTACACCGAGGAGAAATTGCACGATCATCAATGGTACGTATATTGAACTAGCAAAATACCTGGCGTTGCCCGGGTTTTCT
Organism: Teleogryllus occipitalis; assembly: GCA_011170035.1. NCBI lineage: Eukaryota > Metazoa > Arthropoda > Insecta > Orthoptera > Gryllidae > Teleogryllus > Teleogryllus occipitalis. The sequence goes on along the minus strand of BLKR01004944.1, from coordinate 71,771 downwards.
TCATATTTAATCCTTACGAATGAGGGGAAAGATTAATTTTATATGAACCACGGTGTTTAAGATTGTTATTTTTAACGTAATTGATTCAAATTTTAATAAAATACTTTAATTTTCTTCCATTTTATTTTACAACACAATGCTATTAGATGATTTTTTTATCTTATGCGCCATTACTGACTTCTAGCGAATAAATTAAATACCAGTTTTGATGCAGCACTACTGGGCTCTGGCGGATTATATTAAGAACCACGTGCTCTAAGCGAGAGGTGAAAAATGGTCGCGGTGCTTCTACAAACATATTATTTAAATTATTTATTTTCCACATTTGGGTTGTGTTAATCTTTACCAACCTTTACAAGGACACTGCGGCAATCCTCAAGAATAGCCTATAAAAATTTCATATCTATTCATAGGCTACTTTTTGTGGTATCGATGTCGGTTACACGTAGTTGAATTCACTTTTATTAGTATAGATGACGTATATGTAGTGTTTCGGAAAATCTGATTTATTCATCTCGTAATATTTCAAAAGAAACAATTTTCATTCTTACTTTTGACAAATTTCATTTTTACACATTGAGGTTATACGTTGGTTTTTCTATGTAGCGTAGATATACAAGAAAAGTGATTCATATAAAATATTGAAATTTTGTAGAAAAAATGTATATAACAGGAGTGGGAGTGTTTATAATGTAGCAAAAGCGAAAGGGACACCACGTGTCACGTGTTGATACTTTCCATTAATAAGAACAACTTCAAGTATAATATTTTTCAAGTATATTTAGTCGTGTAACTAAAAAGTAACCATTTTTACGCAGACATTTCTTGTGTGGTACTGAAGGGAAGTAATGTAATATAATTTTAAAAATAATTGATATTTATTATGATGATGCACAACATTCAAATAGGACTCATATGTAAGTTTAACATGTACAGTATTTTCCTTATTTCATTTTATTTCCAATAAATTAATTATTCAAATATATACTATATTTAACACAGTTTTCAAAGAAATCTTTTTTTATGAATGAGCGCAGCGCTGCATAGTGTACAACAGTTATTTACTATTCGTATTAAATTTTTGGTCCTTGATATGTTCTGCTTCTTGACACATTCTGTCTTTTAATTCATTGGATGCATTTTTTCCTGTTTACCAAAGATTTGATTTGATTTATTTAAAGTCGCATTAACTACATGTAGTTATTAGCGACTACTTTTATAATTACACAGTAACTCAGAATTATACATATATGGTTAAATGTTGTTATATACTACAATTTTCCTTATAAAGCAAATGAATTTAGTGCACAGTTCTTTGTTATTGAGATATTTAGGACAACTTAATTTGTACTGGTTTCTTGAACTTTCATACTTAGGGCATGCAAACAAATGTTCTACTGAAAGAGAAATCTTGCAGTTATCAGCATCAGTCCTGTTCAAAAAGTAGTCGTGGGGAAATTGTGTGTGTCCTATTCTGCATCTTGTTAAGACAACCTGATCGTTGTAATAGCTTCATGTGAGGTGATCGCCAAAAAATTACCTGACGACTTTTCAGTGAAATTCAATGAACTATATGCCATAGTAGAGGCATACAAACATGACAAGGGCCAATCAAAAAAGATTTATGATAATAATATGCATATATATTAAGCATATTCGAATACTTTGTTTATTGGATTCAATTTTTTGGCTGCTACTTTGATCGTATATCCCATAATTAGGTTTCTTCTACGTTTTTATAATGATAATAAATTATCTTTACACAAAATGCTCTTAGTTGGGCTGGCCTTGAAGGCCCCCACACGTCAGTCTCGCTTCCATATTATTGATAGGATCTAGCAATCTCTTGATATTGTTCTTAGTCGCATCATATAGTATACAGCCATAGTCCAAATTCCATAGGATCTATTTCCTGGTAAGTTCTTCTTATAATCGTATAATGCGCTCCCCAGAATATATGGCTAATGATTTTGACAAGGCTCATTCGCACCAAAAGGTGCACTCATTCTTTAAATTCTTGATATATGGAACCCATGTCATCTTTTCATGTAAAATCATTCATAAGATTTTAATTTTCTTACTCTGTTCCAACTTATGCTGTCCTATTTTCAACTCAATGTTTCTTCTATGAGATTGTTTTCTAGAAAAAAATATGAACGTGGATTTTGTCTGGGAAACCTTGAGCCCAGTTTTCTTTGAAAATTCCATGGCTGCGTCAAATGTTTTGCGCCTTTTCTTCTAATGATGTAATATCTTTGCCAGGTATTGCTATCATCCGCATACATATTGATGACAACTGGAGGTTTAATTTTGTTCTCGAGGCCATTGATGATAAGTAAAAATAGAGTGACAAAAAGTACCGATCCCTGCGAGACGCTATTCATAACTTTATAGCTGTTTGACAAAATTCCGTTTACTCTAATCTTGATTGAGCGTTCTTTTAAGAAATTGTAAATGAACTTGCTAATGTGCCCTTTAATTTTAGCCGACGTTATTATATTCACAACCCTTCTTCTCCACACCATCTCATAGGCTTTTTCTATGTCGAAGCTTAAAATTAAGGTATTCATATTTTTAGCAAAACCGTTGTATATGCTGTTTTCTAGTGATACAAGACAGTCCATCGTTGAACGATTTTTCCGGAAGCCGCTTTGATTTGGAGTAATCAGTTGATGCTTTTCCAAGTACCACCTCAGTCTCTGATTCACTATTTTTTAGAAGTTTACATAGGCAGCATGTTAAAGCAATAGGCCTGTAAATGCTTATCAAAAAGGTATCTTTCCCTGGTTTATGGATCGGTACGATGATAGCTTCAGACCACTTTTTAGGAAATACATTGTGAGTGTAAATCAGATTGTATATATGCAACAGATACTTTATTGCAGATGAAGGCATCTTCTTGATGAATACATTGGGAATTCCATCAGGTCCGGTACTGGTGTTTTAAAGTTTGCGTATTGATTCATGTAGTTCTCCGAGTGTGATAGGTGCGTTTAAAAGTTGAATATCACTAATTACTGTGCTTCCTTCGTCAAGATCGGGTTCAATTTTTTAAATTTATTCTTTGTACTTATTGAAGGATTTATCATAGTTCTGATCCCTGGAATTTGATGAAAATAGTGTCCCAACTGATTGCAATATCCCAAAGGTCATGTAAGTTGGTACCGTCGGAAGTATAGAGTAAAGTAATGCTGGTACTTTCATAGTTTCCATTTATGGCGTTGATTTTTTTCCATGCTTCTGTACTGTTTATTTTGGAATGAATGGATGAAATAAACTCCCTTCAAAATTCTCTTTTAGCTTCTTTTCTTATTTTCCTTGCTTTTGCTCTGAAAGACTTGATTTCATCAGTATTGTGCCTCTTATAGATATAAGACAAATGCTTATATTTCTTTACTGCCTCCTCACAGTCTTTTGACCACCCCGGTAACTTCCTTTTGCCTATTTTGCAAGTAGTTTTCGGAACGGTTTCCTCGGCGGTGGTCATTATTATTTCTTCAAAGCTATCTAATTTACATCTATTTGATTCAAGTCAAAATCATCATTATTGTTTAAATCATTAATTTTGTTTTTAATAATTCGCTCCAATTTGCCTTCGAAAAAATCCATTGGGCGCATAAATAACCTCAGTTTCCGGTGTGTCCTCGAAGGTCACGGTGATAGGATAATGGTCGCTGTTGAATAAATGATTCAAAACATTCCATTGGAAATATCTTACTAGATTCAGCGTACTCATACTTAGAACGATAGTGCTTACATTTCCTGTTGCCACGTTAAAGTCTGTAGGCTTATTGTCTTCGTTTAATAGAATACGTTCTTCTTTCTCTGAAAAATCACTTCTTTTCCCCCAAGATCTGTTCTTTCTGAGCCCCATTGTACATTGTGACAATTAAAATCACTTGGTTTTTGGTTTTTTAACTTGTTAATGGTTTTTTAACTTGTTGAATTCAATTTTCAAGTTCTCAGCTACGCAGTTGAAATGATCTTGGAATGTATATATTACACAAACTGATGTTCCTAGCTCCTATATTTATTTTTATTTTTTTTCAACTTTTCAACATAAAAATAAATAAATATTTATCGAGACAACAACTACTTGAAGATCACTTGTTATTTGCACTTCACTACTTACTAACGATTCACGAACGTAAATTGCCACACCTCCACTAGCATTTGCACAGGACGATTTGTTTTAGTAGTAACACTTAAAACCTTTGATATACTTATAATGGTTATTTTTGAAATTAGATTTTTGTATTCAGAAAATATCGAAGTTATTCTCATTTTGAAGTTTCTGGAAGAACTCGTATCGTGTCAGGAAGCCATTCACGATCCATTGCAGAATTTTGATTTTCATTCTGCTTCTTTACTTTCATTCTTGATGAACATTTATTCTCCGAAGATGCTCTTGAGGATTCAGAAACTACCGAATCCTTTAACCTCTTCATGATTCTCGTAAAACGAGACTTCATACTTCGTGTCCTCTAGCAATGGGTACATATCTCTGAGCATTGCAATCAGTTAATCAGTTCCCTTAGTATTTAAGAGATGTTTTAGTGCATTACTAGTTCCATACGTATCTTCCAAAAAATATTTGAATTGTTCATAGTTAAGAACTTTAGAGGTTACTTCTAATTTTTCTTTAACTGGAGCAACCTGTTCACTAATGTTCTATTTCTCGCTTTTGTTTTCAGACTTGTTTTCTCGGTTGACCTTCTTTTTATTCTATTTGGCAGGTTTAGCAAACTTATGTGTTCTTTCTTCCGAACTATTCAAGGTTAGTTCCGATGTTTTATAGCTAGATGTACTTGTAATCTGCGACAGTGTACTTTTAGTTGTCTTTCCAGTCTCAATTGGGGGAAAGTCTTCATCAAAAGTAGAATTATCCTTGTGGTTGTTCTCAACGTTCACGTTTGTTTCTTGTACTAAATGTACATTAATATTGGAATTGATATTGTCTACATTTTTACAATTTATTGCAACATGACCTTCTTCCTTGCATTGATTGAATGAAACTTGTGAATTTCGCACTAAGTTCAATTTATCAAGTGCTTCTTCAATTACTGCATTAGGGATCATTGGATAAAAGTTTGATAGAACTACTCGCCTCTGCTTACTAACAAATATTTTGTTTACTGCCATCTATATTAATAAATTTATATTTGTCTGTTATTTCATCAACTAACTGCTTACCGCTGAAAAGATGCAAATTCTGCTGTTCGAGATTTTGGACGCCTTTATTATGTTTCGTGGTGAAACAATAGTAGCTAAGGGTTCTACATACCTTTCGAGTGATGTACTGTAGTCCTTCCCATCTATTATCAAACTTTGTTCTTTGTCCGGATACATAGAATTTTGTACAATTTTGCTACAGTTTGTGCGACTTGAAATTGACCTGAGGCTCCTGTAGTGAGAGGCCTTCCCTTCAGCCGATGCTTCTTTGGAGGTCATTTCACGTCTTATTCCCCCATAGGGGAGGAAAATAAAAGGTTTTATACTTCTCTTGCAGTATTAGTTGTTCAATAAACTGTGCACTAGCAACACTCAGACTAAAGAAAGTCACTCGCTCTCCACGTACTACGAGTACTGTCACTGCGGGCAGCACGAGGTTGACCCGACCGCAGCCTGTGACGAACTGTGTTTACCAAAGAGAAGATAGCTCCACCGTATTTTCCGTATCCATAAAGTATTTTTCAGGATTTTCAGATTACCATGATCTTCCATGATGGATGTGTTTGACGGTCGGTGTGTAAGGAAATGGAAAAGTGTGCGCAGAGAACGTTTACTACCTCCTCCGACGTATAGATGGCTGAGCTGTGGAGTCTTCTGTGTGGACCAAAAGAGAACTTGTGCGTTTATGAGTGTGTATATCTTTCTCGTCTGTTTGAATCCCTCTATAGATAGTAGTTCAAAATGTCGTGTGAAGGGTGTGCGTAGTTGAAGAGTATGTATTCTGATGCTTCCTCTCTTTGAGTTCTATTCTGCTGCCACATTTGATATAAAATGTGATGTAAACGCAGAAGATGTGTGCTATCCCCTCTGGTTGATTCTGGGCTTAGCATTTGAAGTGAGGCGTGTTCCGTGTGTGCTGTCGGAGAGCGGGTGCATAGGCAAAAGTCCTCTCTCTCTCTCTCTCTCTCTCTCTCTCTCTCTCTCTCTCTCACACACACACACACACACACACACACACACACACACACACTATCTCTTTCTTTCTCTCTTTCTTTCTCTCTTTTTTCTCTCTTTCTCTCTCTCTTTCTCTCTCTTTCTCTTTCTCTCCTTCTTTCTCTTTTTATCTCTCTCCCACTTTAACTTTCTGTCTCCCATTCTCTTTCTCACTCATTCAGTTCGATCCTCTACATAACATTTTAGATGGGATGTGCTGCATGTGCACAGAGGACGTGTGATCTCCCCTCTGTTCGCATTTAAGTTGATGCGTAGTGCGTGTGCGTGGGGAAGGCGGCAGTGGGTGCTTAGAAAACGTGTGGGGCGAGTGCTTTAAACATTATTTGTTTCCCGGCGAATATGTTTTATGTTTGTGATGTGTGCGCAGGCAAAACGCGTGTGCGCAGAGGACGTGTGCTCAGTCCGCTGTTGAATGTAATAACATTTATAAGCTAATGTGTGCTGTGGGTGCGCAAGCGGAGAGCGTGTGTGCACAGGACGGGTGCTCTCTCCTCAGTTCCATATAATAAGAATTTGAGCTAATATGTGCAGTGTGTGCGCAGGCGGAGAGCGTGTGCGCAGAGGACGTGTGCTCTCTCCTCTGTTCCATGTAATAATAATTTGAGCTAATGTGTGCTGTGTGTGCGCAGGCGGAGAGCGTGTGCGAAGCGGACGTGTGTGTTTCCCCTCTGTTGTGTGCTGTGTGTGCGCAGTGTGTGCTAATGTGTGCTGTGTGTGCGCAGGCGGAGAGCGTGTGCGAAGCGGACGTGTGTGTTTCCCCTCTGTTGTGTGCTGTGTGTGCGCAGTGTGTGCTAATGTGTGCTGTGTGTGCGCAGGCGGAGAGCGTGTGCGCAGAGGACGAGTGTGTTTCCCTTCTGTTGTGTGCTTTGTGTGCGCAGTGTGTGCTAATGTGTGCTGTGTGTGCGCAGGCGGAGAGCGTGTGCGCAGAGGACGTGTGTGTTTCCCTTCTGTTGTGTGCTTTGTGTGCGCAGTGTGTGCTAATGTGTGCTGTGTGTGCGCAGGCGGAGAGCGTGTGCGAAGCGGACGTGTGTGTTTCCCCTCTGTTGTGTGCTGTGTGTGCGCAGTGTGTGCTAATGTGTGCTGTGTGCGCGCAGGCGGAGAGCGTGTGCGAAGCGGACGTGTGTGTTTCCCCTCTGTTGTGTGCTGTGTGTGCGCAGAGTGTGCTAATGTGTGCTGTGTGTGCGCAGGCGGAGAGCGTGTGCGCAGAGGACGTGTGCGCGCAGCTGCGCTGGCTGCCGTGGCGCCACGTGCCCGCTGCGGAGCGCCCGTCCATCACGTGCTGCAGGGCTGACGACGCCCTCCTGCGCAGCCGCCTGCCCCGCGCCTTTGCACGGGGCCCTGCGCCCTCCGCCGCGCTGCTCGTCGGCCAAGCAGAGCACTACGACTGAGCTACTGAGTCAGTAGAGCAGTCCTTCCACCGTCTACGCTACAATTATTATTTATAGGTTTAATGGTATCACATTTCCATCTCGAGAATTTTGTAGATGTTGACGAAGCAATTGTGTAGAACTTTTCTAAGAATTAAATATTGTGCAAAAATATCAAGAGTTTAGTTTTCATTAGCTGTTTCGTATCCTTAATTAACATATTACGTCTAAGTTTTGACCATAACTCTGCATTTTTTACATTTTTCATATAATTATATATTACATTATATACAATATTTTCTTATCCTTTGGAATCTATAATTTTTAACACATCATTGTTAACATTGAGATGAATTTAAGTTAAAAGTGTTGTTTAAAATCTTATATTTGACACAAAATATTCCCAGTTATTTCGCAGTTCACCACGCCCTTTCATTATTGAGTCAAATAATAATCCACGGCAATAGAGCAAGCCTGTAGCGTATATTAATACAACAAAAAAATCCGTAAAGATGGGACTTTTTTTTAGTTTAAAACCGCCTAAATGATTTGTATTTATACAAGTAGTCAAATCGACCTTTGCTGAAAAATCCCGAAAGCACACGTGCAGGCGCCACAAAACCCTCACAGCGCCCTCTCTCCGACATAACTATAAGCAGCCAAGGATGGTTATTGAAGATTCGAACTGACTACGAGCGTGTAAAATATATCGTCTGTAAAGAACACGAGAGCAAAATCATACACAGCTTGTTTTACAAAAAGAAATTTACCGATCGATCTGTTTTGACTTAAGCCTTTCCTCATTTGAAATATTTAAAAAAGAGGTATAATTTGTGTGAAACTCATACATTATTTTTACATTGTATATTTCGACTCCGACGCTATAAGGTGGCACTTGAGATAACTTGTCTTATCTTCGGCATCAAATTTTCCTGGTTAGGGTCTCTCTCGGAATGACAACACAAGATAGTGAATTTAAAGGAGTGTTCTTGTTTCAATTTACACTCATAGTCCTCCTTTCATGTCGGATATAATACATGAATGTGACAAGTAGCAACTATTTCTTATTGACTTTTTGCATGGATACATCTTTTACGTGCCAGTTACGTCAAATTTTATTTTCAATTAATCATTGAATTTATCCCAGTTCGTACGTCATGTTAAGTTAATTTGTTGTGGAGTTGTTTCTATTACTGGATTGAATGAGATTTTGATTGGTAAATGATCTGATTTCAAATCTGTCAAAGTGTGTTGTACAAGAAGAAAATTTACATTTTTACTATTATTATATCTAAAATATCAGGTATAATGTTAATAGTATAAAGTTACTAGGTTGGTTCCCGAGGGGCTAGAACACCTAAATAATGCTGCAATATATATTCTTAGAGTTTTCTACTTTGCGTATTAGTAGAATTACAACCGCAAGATAATTTCTATTAATATCTCCGATTGATATGATTTGAATTACTGTTAAAGATTTCATTATATATATATATATATATATATATATATATATATATATATATATATATATATATATATATATTATACTGAACACAACACACAACATGATGAATCTGATACTAGTGTTTATTCATCATGGTGTGTGTTGGTGTGGTGAGGAGGGTTGTATGTCCCTCACTTCTTGTGAGGTGTCCGGTGCATTTTCTTTACCGATGTCGTTTCCCTTTTGAAGTATCCGGTGCATTCTCGTTACCAGTGTTATGTTGTATGTGTAGGGTGCTGGCCAACACCACAACTCCCAATCCAGAATGACTGAAACTTTTATATCAGGGGTTTCCATTTCTTAGGCTGATTGTGAAGACGTCTGGATCTTAAGTGCTGAATGCCCGCAGGCGTTGTGCAGGCATGCCCTATCAGTTGATTCGTAGAAAACAACATGCTACCGCTCAGCCCTCTAAGGCTTTGCCCTCAACCTCATTGAAGCACACAAGCTTCCCCCACACGGACAGTGCTACTTCAAGACAGTGTCCCCAGGGAAGGAACATCATTTGACATAATATTTTGAAGACTTTAGACCGGGAGAGGTGGCTCAGAGCATCAACTGCTGTCACTGCAGTGTCTCTGACCGGGAGGTCCTAGGTTCGACTCCCGATGGCGGCAGGATTTTCGATACTATCTTTTCAGCCAGGTCGAATTCAGTCACTGTCTGGAGGAGAATTCTTGCGGCCAGCTGCTCCGATCGGTAGTTTTCCGTGCTTTCTCCGATCAACACCAGGAGAATGCCAGAGCAGTACCTTAACAAACGGACCACGGACCGCGCGCGATCTTTCCTCCTCTTCCTTGTCCTATCCTCACCCCTTACACACACACTTACACTAACATGCACAACACTACCACACATACAGGGAGACCGGTCGCGGACTTAAAAGCTGGCTGGGTCGGTGCCCCGCTGGTGGGAAATATATGGAAGGGAAATCGCGCTAGTCGACGGTAGGTGGGCGCCGAATCTCGCCATCCAGTGGGGGGAGATCACCGCCATTCCTGATGAACAACTTGCACTACGCTTACGGTACTAATGATCTCGTCAGTTGACGCGCCCGGAATCACCATTAATCAATCATTGAAGACTTTGTAAAAACATTTGGACCACACAGGGGTGTCTTTTATGCAAAAAATACTCATTGTGATTCACGTCTTAGTACGAAAAGAAACCTCTTAAGAGCAGCAAACAAATTAAATGTATACACTTTCGACGGGAGAAACTTTGTACTAGCCGGCCGACACAAACTAGACATCTGATTTTTTTTCTTTTTTAATATAAGATAAAGTGCCTGGGAGAGTGAAAGTTTTGAGTCTGGCAGAGTAATGAATTTTCTTCCGACCACACTCCAGTAGAAATGACCATCAGTTCAAACTTGATTAAACGAACTTCAACACCGATGTGATGTGTCTCTCGATGACAAAATGGAGTAAAAACAGAGAAAACGTAAATCACTATCAGCAAACAAACTGCTAAAAACAGGTGTTAATATTGAAGAAGCATTACAGTATTTAACATACACTCGATTGCGACACCGATATATGTAGCTACCAAACACTCAAACACAAGAAATGCGACAAAAAGTAGCCGAAAAATGTCACCTTTGAAAAAATATTCATGAACTTACATCATCGAAATGACAAAAGAAAATATAATGCTACATCAAGACAGTTAAAACAACTTTTCAAGGAATACGAGAATATATCTGTATCTTATTATCTGCAGTCTTTAACACGTACTCCTGCAAAATTATTCAATCTGGAAAGGAACTAACAAATTAAAACGTTCACACGAACACATCGCACTAACCCCAAAAGCACGACAGCACGTGGGCACGATGATTAGTGCAGACGAAAAAGCTTAGATCTTGCTGAATATTTTGCTTGTTTTTAAACCTAGCGGAAAAAGAAGACACGGAAGAGAAGACAAAGTTTTATAAGGGTCGTTTGTGATATCGCTCCCGATTAAATATTTTACACACACGAAGCAGAATTAGCAATTAGAAAACACACTCACCCTGCAAAAAGTTCAGGGTCCGATCTCATAAAAAGCGGTTTTTTCCAGGATTTGGTATTGGAAGAATTCGCTTTCGTAACTTCGAAGCAGACACTATCTTTGACAATGGAAATATGCCGAAGAAACAGCTATTGTTAAATCACAAAATCTGCTACAGAAGTGACATCATACCATCTTATTATTCTACTTTCCGTTCTGTCAAATGTCTTTGAGAAACGTTTGTTACAACGTCTAAAGCCTCTACTGGAGGATCTACTTCTCCTCTTCCAACATGACGTTTGAGAGAGACATTCAACAGTCGAGAAAACTGAGGCCATTCTGAACGAAATATCGTAAGGTTTCGAAACAATATGTCTCTTAGAAATTCAACAAATCTTTAAGAAAGTCTGGCATGAAGGATTATCATTCAAAATGACGCACTGGTTACCACGTTTGTCCGACTTACTGTTGCAATCATACCTTTGCAATTGTAACTTTCAAATGAAGTAGGAAGACGTATTATCCGAATTTAAACTACATGTGCCGTTGCACCACAAGGACGTATTCTTGGAATACTGTTATACTTAATATACATTGCCACCTTGACAGATGACAAAGCTATTCTAGCAATTAATGAGGATCCGACCTGCACTTCACAACATCTTCAAGGCCCTCTGGTTAAAATCGAAGAATGGTTACACTAATGGCGGGTCATAGTGATTTAAGTAAAATCGCAACAAATCATTTTCCCACTAAGAATATAACAGTATCCGAAATTAAAACTAAATAACACAGAACTTGTCTAAATTTAAATAGTAAAGCATCTTAAGTTTCATATAGAAAAACGACTAACTTGGAAAACACACATCAAAATTAAGAGGAAAGAAGCACAACTTAAAGTATTGTAATTATCATGTGTAATCAACCGACGATCAAAACATTTATTTTATGTCTAACAAATTTTGCTTCTTTTGCTTATTTTAATCGCTACATATTAATTATGCTTATTTTCGTCGCTAATGACTTAGATGTTGATGCGACCTTAAATAACCAACAAAAAGTGCTTATTTAAATTAGAGAACAAATATGAACTTACTGTGTTCAATTATGGGCTTCCGCCAGCAAATGAAATCCGGAAATTCTTCGAAGATTCGAACACACAGTTGTTCGTGACTAACAAGACTCTCTATAGAAACCTCGACATAATTCTACTGAATGACCTTATCAAAAAGACGGCAAATATATTAAAGAAGATTGTACGAGCACGGGAACAACCTTCAATCAACCTACTTGATAACAATTGACATATATACAGACTGAAAAGAATAAAAATTTTAGATTGATGAAATCTTTAAAAAATGTTATAATCCTGATTTAATTAAGTAATTTGTTTACACTGTACACCGTTTGAAAAATGTTAAAATATGATCATATTGTAAATTTGCAGAAAATAAAAGAAAATAAATATTTAATTTGTGTTTTCATTCCCCATTTTCTTGTATTTTCAAAATTCTTGTAAACACTGAATATTTTAAAGATAATTTAAATGATTGTCAACAATAATTTTATAAATGAAATAAATTAGAAAATCAATTAGAACTCGACCTAAATATACCATATTTTATCATCTCTTTCCCATTCAGTCACATATAGAGCCATAGATAGAAATAGAATCCACTTGTAATCCCCCCTTGGTCTTATATGTTGTAGATCTTATCATAGTTTTTTCTAGGAGTAATCAAATTTTAAATCTTTAATACAAATATTGGTGTTGATAGTTTAATAGAGGTATTAATGATTCATATACAATTATACAATATTTGAACATTTTCAATCACAATTTTTGTCAATAATAATTTTCGATGAATTTAGTGTAAAATAGGATCTGCTTTAGAAAATATATTATTGAGACCAAGACATCAAAAATATCATAATACCTATTTGTATAAATGCAGCAATAAATTCCTCGAACCACGTTAATTGTCAAAAGAATGCTATTTGAAATATTTTATGTAACACGAAAGTAAACTCATGTTTTGTTACAATTTTCTGCTGCATTTACGGTGCAAAATAATTACTGTTTAGTCGTGAATTGGTGAATTCAGGTAAAGATTAGGTTTATTTCGTATTTAGACAACAGTAAATGTGTTCACAAGAACAACGTTTTGAACAAGATATAGAGCCATATTGTAAAGATAAATTTACACAGATTTAAGAAAATGTAAAGCAGATTAAAATAATCTTTAATGCTATTGTCTCTATTAACCAATGGAAAGAGGTTTCTTGACGAATTATTTTTAATCATTTATACTTCCTTTACAACTACAACAACTAAATATGTTTTACTACGAAACGTCTCAATCGGAGTTGAAAAAAAACTTTTCCCTTTAAATCTGAAATTTTATTCATTGAGAATAATTCTGATTCACAAGCGCTATTTACAGAGGCAACATCATACCACCAACCCTGTCAACAGCGGAGGTCGTCGTGAACCGGTTGTAAATACTCGTCGTTTCTACAACAACATAATGCTTGTTAGAATTACAAACTTTTTATTCAAAGCCTGTGGCATTGAAAACTGAAGATCAAGCCACACCTTGATTTCAAAATAAAACCAAAACTGACAAGTAAATTTCCCTATAATAAGGAAAATGTATGAAAACATAATTGATTGTCTATAAATAGCAAAGAAACGTCTTCCAACATTTGTTAAAGATCTGTTGGTTATTTCCTCGTGCAATATGATAATTCTCTTATGAAAATCTTGTAATTTGACTGTATTTGTCATTAATGCGAAAATGTATCGTTCGAAAAGGACCATATTTACGAGAAAATTCTATAATGTGGAAGATTTGAATATGTATTAGTTCAACAGCATTAAAATCAATAATTAACTAGTATTTGAAATTTTACGAAATGAGACATGGAAAATAATTAGGAAGCTGTTGAAACGGTTTTTGAACAGACAAGGGATTGAGAAAACTTAAATAATGAAGTACTGAATTTTCTTTCTTGAAGATCATTTAGTGAAAACTATCTATATTACTAATTTCGAATATAAGCATAATTTAGGGAATTCTAAGAATCTTCTCTCTACGGTAAATTTGACAATGATTTCTTTAGATCCCAGGAAACTGCGAAAAATACCACAATAATGAAACAGTTAAGATTTTTACTAAAATGGAAATATTTGATTATTTTAACCTTTTAATTTTTCTTACTTGATGTTATGACTATATTCTAACACTAAGTGTGTCACTGTCTACGATACACTGTGACGTCATGAGGCGAGGAATAAAGAAGCTTCAGTATTGAAGTGTGCTATTTCAGAAAAGCAAACGTTTGCTGTTCCAGATTCCCATTTTCTACAAACTCGATCAGAACCATCAGGAGATATGGCTCAGGGCATTAACTGATGTCACTGTATTGCCTCTGACAGGGAGGTCATAGATTCGAGTCCCGATGGCGGCAGAATTTTCCACACTATCTATACATCGAGGTCGAGTACAGTCGCTTTCTGGAGGACAAATGTAGTGGCCGGCTACTTTGATCGGTAGTTTTCCGTCGTTTCTCCGATTAATACAAGGCGAATGCTGGGGCAGAATCCAAACAAACGGACCAAGGACTGCGCACGATCTTTCCCCCTCTTTCTTGCCCAATCCTCGTCCATTACTTATACACACTGACACTCACAATTACATTCATTACACTACCACACACGCCGAGAGACCGATCGGGAGCTTAGATCTTCTCCAGGCTAGGCAGTGCCTCGCAAGAGTTATACGTGGTTGGGGAAAACAGCAATGCGGGGTATCACTAGCTGGAGAGGGGATATCATCGCCACCTTCGGAGGAAAAACATACACTACATTGATTGATTGATTGATTTTTTCCTGTTTCCGGGCGCGTCAACAGCTTTGGTCATTAGTCCCGTTAGTGTAGTGCATATTCTTTTCTCGGGAGATGGCGGTGATCTTCCCCCGCTGGATGGTGAGATCCGGCGCCGACCTACCGTAGGTTGTGGGGTTTCCCCCTAACCAGGACTCTCCCACCAGCGGGGCACCGCCCCAGTCGGGACAAGCTCTGAGCTACCGACCTGTCTCCCGGAATATGTGGTAGTGTGGTGCATGTAAGTGTAAGTGTGTGTAAGGGGTGAGGATAGGACAAAGAAGGGTAAGGACAGATCGCGCGCGGTCCGTGGCCCGTTTGGTAGGGTACTGCTCCGGCATTCGCCTGGTGTTGATCGGAGAAAGCACGGAAAACTACTGATCAGAGCAGCCGGCCGCTAGAATTCTTCTCCAGACAGCGACTGAATTCGACCTAATTGAAGAGCTAGTGTCGAAAATCCTGCCGCCGTCAGGACTCGAACCTAGGACCTCCCGGTCAGAGGCGCTGCAGGGACATCAGTTGATGCACTGAGCTACCGCTACCGGTCACACACTACACATGACTAATGACATTAGTAGAGGTCGCGCCCGAAATCACGAATCGATCAATCAACAAAAATATTGTTGCTGCTGCAGGACTCTACTATACATACTAATTCAGTTTACAAGTAGTTGTGAGCGAATTGCATGTGCTTTATTCAATATATTTGCGTATTTATTAAAGTATTTACTTATTAAACTAATCGCTTTCTAATTCTACAAAAATTGTGAAGAATATGCTTAAAATGGTAATTCAAAGTCCTATTAACTCTTGCAGTTACATTCTCTCAATTCACGTATTTTAGAATTACGATTATTGTCGAAACAGTTTTATACGTTCATAGTTTAAAAGTATTCCATTGCTGTTCAAGTATTCTACAATAGTAACATTGCACAATAATACTGAATATATTTGTATATAAATATTTTAATTCCACGGCGGAATTGAGGTTTTTTAAAAATTTGAACCTATTTCATCATTACGGATGTACTATTATCGAATTTTACGGCATAAATGATAAACATAACAATTGCAATTGTGGTGTCTTTTAGCATTCTTTAACGATTCCATTCAATGATATCTCCGATAACGTACCTGGTGTCATTGCTCAATATCGAATGGTTCAAAGGTAAATTATCAATACAAAGAACATATATCAACAAGTACTGATTCCATATAGTAGCGTAGATAAGGTGGAGTGGCAAAATATGTCAACATCATTTAAGAATGAATATCACATCCGCGATTAGATCGATCAGAAATTGGCGTTGAGGCAAGTCAGTGGTGACACAGGGTGATCAAATTACTTTTTCCTTTATAGAAGAAAAATATGAGCAAGGTTAATGAGAAAAAATGTAAGTGGCCGAATTGATTCTTTTATATTTCATGACACGTTAACTGTTCATAAGTTTTATTAGTATAGTGAAGTTTTGTATGACTTGAGGCTACGGTCTTTCTCTTCTGCTGTCTGGCGAGATCCGGCGCTCTCTCATACGTCGACTTGCAGGGACAATTCCCTGCTCGAAATATCTTCTCTGACAGGCACCACCCCAGTTCTTAACTTCACATTGGTCTTCTGACATATACGGTAGTGTAGATCATGTAAATATAAGTGTGTAAGGAGGAGGAGAAGCTACGACAAGTAAGAGGCTGGAAATATCCCATGTGGATCATGATCCGTTTATTACGGCACTATAATGACATTTCCATGGTATTTATCGGAGAAACCTCGGAAAACTACCAATCAGACCAGCCAGCCGTCAGACCTGGAGGTTTCTTTCAGTCAGCGGTAAAATACCACCTACCTCTATTACTAATATAAAAAATCCGCCATAAGCAGGTAGTTTTTCATCGGCTTCCCAGAACTTATTAACGCGGCTGCTGCGTTAGAAAACACTGTTGCAAGTTCACAACTGATTGAAAGTTCCTACGGTCAAGTCACGTTGGTAGCTGATTTCAACACACGTGTTGAGAAATATGATGAATGGACATCATTCTAGATAATGGATTCTTGATCTTTTACTTTGATGAAATTCTCCGATCAATTCTTGACCAAATATCAAAGTATCTTGCAGAAATACAATGACCAACGCCCTGCGTGATATTTTATCTTTATCTATGTCCTATGCACTACTTTTCTATTCTAACTCAAACCATAAACATGGCGAGTGATTTCAGATGGAAGAAAATACACCAACGTATTATTTTTAGTTAGACCAGGTATGTCCAACTGGCGGCCCGCCGTACCATGCGGCCTGCGGTGCCATTTATTTTGGCCAGCGAAAGGTTAAAAGTAAAAGTCCCTTTTATCCGTGGAGGTCGAGATAAATGAATGTCTAGAGCACGCGCTCTTTCGGGGTGCCTAGAGCACATTCTCTTGACTTAAAAATAGGTTAAGTTACATTTAAGGGTTTTTACTTTCTCGTATACATACGTATATACGAGAGTAATACACGTAGTATTGAGAAAGTTATGTAATGTTGCAGAAAATCGTTTTCGAAATTTCAAGGAAATACACGTTTTGGGGTCCCCTGATACCGACAAAGTGTTTTTTTTAAACGTCCGTCCGCCCTTCCCTTTGTCTGTCCGTCTGTGCCATTTGGAGCACCTCTGGTTTCTAGTAAATTTAGAAATACAAAATCATCCCAATGTTTTTCGCCGCATTATAAACGGTACGCCGTGATACAACGCATGGTTCCATTCCCCTTCCCCGTTTCAGAGAAGCCGTCAGATCTAAGATCAGTAGTAACAGATGCTAAGATCAACACTACGGGGAAGTCAAGTGTGGATGACCTAAGAAATGAAAATATGACCCGCAACCATTTATGAGAAAGCGTTTAGTTGTGTCGGTTGAGACCTTGCAAGTTGGACACCCCTGCGTTAGACGAACAAATTTTTCCTTCATTACTTAGCTAAGAAATGCTTCATATCTGCTCAGCAGTTTCTCGGAGGGTTCTGTTCTCTTTTGTATAACATCCATAAGAGTTTGTTTATAATGACACTAAGAGTCATCGATATTTGTAAGCATTGTCGAAGAAAAAATGTGTTTTTCCGTGTAGAGCGAAAAAAAGCCATCTCGTGGCGCTTCTGCGAAAGTCACTCGCTTTCAACAAGGAGATCCGGGTTCGATACCTGTCGAATCTCATGTGAAATTTGGTTCCAATAAAAAGAATTTGGCTGCTTCACGAGGGCTAGTCCAACTCCTGTGAAGTGTCCTAAACCGTACCCCTATCCTTATTCCTTCCCAATTCTGTCCGCTGGGTAGTGACGCAGGAGCGCGTGGTGGGAGGCGCGTACGTGGAGATGCTACCTGGCTGTCCTCTTGACAACTGACTGCGATGAGACGTGACGGACATAATATTATAACGGAGGATTACTCGAAAAGCGCTGAATTTAATCGAGGATTACTCTGAAATGCACAAAGCGCTCAACGCCCCAGAACGGACTTGGAGACGCGTTGCATCAAAGTAGACGCAACAAATGTAAAAAAAGATAAATGCAAACTTGGGAATTGACAGAATTGAGAGTAAACTACGGCAGCGCAGTCATGCGAGTTTAGCCCTCACAACCTTAGCCCACCAGCCAGGCGTCCAGTACTCTCGCTGTTCCCAAATTACGATGATGACCCCCCCAGTCTTCAACAGCGCTTTGGGTCTTGCAAATGCGCAAAAATTTCAGATGATAAACAAGCCTCGATGTCACTGAGAAATTACAAACGAACTTTCTACAGAAATCTATGCTTGAGGTGAAAACAGCGAGAAAATATTGTTGCTAATATTATTGAGAACATGCTGCTGAAATTTACAACCTGAAATGACTCACCCTGCATTTGAAATTTGTTTTGAAAAAATGATAAAACGTTTTTAAAAGTGCATATTTTTATTCGAATATCATCATTCAACCAGATGCAAAACGTTCTGATTCGCTTGTTAGATATCGTTCTCCAACGGAAGCGTTTTAAACTGTTGTAATAACCAATGAGCAATTCGTTCATTCATTTTCTGGGAAAGTTATCGACACGTGATCTAAGAAATGTGAGGAAACAGTTGAACTTATGGAGCGAGAGATAACTGAAACAAACACTCTAGATTTCAAGTGCTTAGGGAAGGATATATAACACTGAAGACCAAGAGATGTACGGCTAAGCAAAAATGGCGTTGATGTGGGTCGTCTTAGTAGCGATCGCTTTGGCCGCAGGCCAGACGAATGCGGCTTGCTCATTTCGATTTACAGCACTGCAGGTACGTGGAGATTTTCACGTGTTCTTTCGAAAGTGTTATGATTATTGTAAAGGTTTTTTCGTGATACGATGTTTAGGTCTGTTTATTTCCCCACAAACATTCAGAAAATATTTCCATGTGAGGAGCAATTTTGAGCTATTGAAAAAACTTAAAATTTCCTTCCACTCATATCGCGTATTTATGGCCCTATGGCCCGTTAGAAGTCATCAACATATTACCAAGGGTATACAACTTTTAGATACTATAATGTTAGTCTACTTGCACGCTTATTGGATAAGATACATGAAACAACTAGCGGTTCCGTAAGGCCAGATACTACGCAAGAATAAATAAGCTTATAATACGAATACTTGTATTTTTTAATTTTGAAAAAAGTTATATCAAAGGAAAAATACCTTTTCGCGGCAAAATATAAACTTTGCATGAAACCAGAAAGCATTCCCTTGAGAGGAGATAAAAAATACATACGTGTTGCTCCTTTGATTCCTGTGCAAAGTATTGGCATTTATTCGATATAAATATGTTTTTGAAACCAACTTCATCCACTCTCATTCTATTAATATATTACAGCCAAGCTACATTCCATTTATCTTCACTCGAAATATTAAGATTTCATAACAATTTTTAAGAGCAACAGTTATTTATTTTTAGATGCACAAAGCATCTGACCATAAAGAAATAAACATAGAATTAAGTTAAAGAAATCAGAGTGAAACACTTGTTTCTAAAAAACAGTTAAGACAAATTAATTATTACCATCTGTAATGCAACTTATAAAATTTTAATGTTGATTACCCCTCTCATTTGTATTAGTTGTTTTACATAAAATCTTTACTGGTTTTTAAATATAACTTTATCTAATTTCAAAGAATACAAGGGACATGCTCTAATAATCATGTAGAGAAACTGGATGAAGTTGTGTATATGTTTACAGTCAGAACCCAAAACCAAACGACTTTAAATCAATATTTTAAGAATAATAATGCATACAAACATTTCCTTCGAGACATTTTAATGCGGTGTGAGTGATGTAGGGATGTTGGATTCACATTACAATGTTAAGGGATCAAAAGATCGGTAAACGCTTTCAAATGGGGCCGAGAGCAAAATGTATCAATATACGCAAAGAAGAAGCATATTATCGTGTTGTTTCGGACAATACGGCCCTGTAAGTAACGGAAGGCCTACGAAACAGAAAAACATTAACCATTTAACTCCATTGCATATTAAGAGAAACTGATATACTGACACACACGAATTGCTCGGATGGTATTTATATTTAAATGATCTACCCGCCATTTAGGAGAGGGCTTTCACCGACACGGGGCTCGGAGTAAATAATTTATGAAAAGGACTTTTAGGCTTTTTTATTACTGATGTGCAATGATACAAGCGTATGAACTTTACTGATGAACTTGTTTTCTTCTTATCCCACATTATCTCCATTATTTAGCTGTAACTTATCATGTATGGTTGCTTCTTGCTCTCGACTTTCAATGCATCCCTGATTTTCACTAGTTTTCTAAATGAATACCTGTTCTAGGAAACGCTTTAATGAGATAAAATTCTGTTTTTTCTTTCAAGTATAATTTGTCAATTGTTTCTACGTAATAGATCTTTTAAATAAAAATGTTCTGTTAAATAATTGATCATTGTTTATTTTGAGACATTTCTTTAAATTTTCAATAGCTGATTGCTTAAGCCAAAGACGAATTCAAAGTGCTGCTAAATACCAAGTAATTTCATTTCACATCCATATCCTATCATTTCAAGTTGAATATCAAATTTTCCTATTGTCGTCCTTTCTGCCTTTCCACATATTTAGTGAAATGATTTCCCTGTAATGACAATAGTGTTAAATGCTTGTATTTTGATAACTACATGCATTTTGTAATTCACAGCACACATTACTTAGGTGCTTCTTATTGTAACAATTTTATTTGCAAATAGACGGCTCATCCTCTACTCCTCGCCAATAATGGGTACACGGACGTGCGTCGGCTACTTCCAGTGGACGACAACTCTAACATCGTTCTAGGCACCGGCGACAACATCACTCTCGTGTGCCCTGGCTCTTACAACTACTTCTTAGGTGGCAACACTCAACCACTGCAAGTCATGACGGCATCCTGCGACAGCGGATATAATTTCCTCGCCAATGGACGAACTATTGTTCTAAACCAGGCAAGTATCACAGGCAGATGATGAATTAGGACAAGACTAAGTTTTAAAAGTATTTGAATACAAAATAACTTGGGTTGATGAAAAACAATATAGATGGATTATTTCATTTGCTCTGTGTCAATATTATCACTTTAAAAACCAAGTAATGGCAAATAATATATTTCTGTTGATAATTTTCACATTCAATTTCAGCATTTGGATTAGCAAATAGTGAAATTATTAATTTACAAAAATTAACTACTGGAGATATTTTTGCCTATTTTAGTTCTTCACTCTGTTTTCATTGGGTGAAAAAACTCAATGATATGCAACATCACTCTCATGAACAACTTCTTCACGAAATTTATAGATTACCATTTAATTATATCCTGGTTCAAAGTATGACTAATAGAAGGGTTCAGTAGAGCAAGGGGCTATTCCACATTCACTTACTTCTGAGATAATAAGTGTTTTACTAGAACTTTCATAATGTAACTCAGTACACTTTTTAACTTTGAAACACAGTACACATTCCTATAACTTCATACTGTATTTAAATAACATATTAGCCTAAAATATAATATTTGAAATTATATTTAATGATAATAACTCAATTTCATAAAAAATGGGTGATAGCTCCTTGTTCTAATTAGCCCTTCAATTAAAGGTCTTGGGGGAATTACAAGACAAGCTACAACACCCACAGCAAGCTGCCCCATCGGTAGAGTCTGTGTAGTCCTCCATTGTCACCTACTGTTGAACTATTGATGTTTGATTATTACGTCTCATAGACATTGTAGAAGTACAATTCTCCTTGCCAGAAAATACAAAATCTAAACAATTTTTGAACTCATCGTTACATTTAAATAGTATACATTTCAACTTCTTACTTTTTATTCCTTATATGATATAAACTTTTACATTATTTGCAAACTATTTTTCAGTGAAAATATCGGACAGTAATATTTTGTCATTTTTATACTTCAATGAGATTCATAAATTTTCTTGCATTGCCTCTCTGTCTTTGTCCTATAATAGACGTTTTACCTTTTTACACTGCCAGTATTTTCATATGACAGTTTTTTTACAAGATCAATGCAATAATTACCTTAAACAATATTGAAAAAAATTATTGTATTAACTGGAGAAAAGCGTTCAAATGTTTGCGTGACAAGTATAAACCCATTAATGTAGAGAATGTTCAAGAGTAATTTGATTTCTTTTTTGATATTGCAGTTCATATTTCTCAAACAAATTATATATTTAAAACTTATTTTTACAGTAAATTCATTGTAAGATTCATTTTACAATAAAATGAGGTAAATGAACTTATAACGTGATATAAAAACCCTTTACTATTTAACAGTTAATATTAAAAAACTCGTGTGTACCTTTTGCAAATCAAACTAAAAGAAAATCTATTCTGTACCATAGGTAAAGTGCTATTCAGAGAGTTATCGGGAGGTACGATTGGTTAATCAAAATCTATGCCCACTGAATACCCTCCACGTGGAAGTGGGCTACAACATTCCAACTGTTCCGAGCTTCTTCCTTAAAGTTTACGAAGTGTGCTTTGATCAGTCAACGTTGACTCCAGTGAGCAGTCAGCACTACGTGCTTCGCGGAGGCCGCACGTCTCGCACAGGCACCATGAATGCCTTCCTCTTCATCTACGTTGAGCCATCCGAAGGTATTTTAACTGCATTTCTAGTTATATTGTATGATACTTTTATTAGATTGCTACAGCTTGTAGCATAATGAGTGTCATTATGATGAAGCGTTAGTATAGTACAGGTGTTTTACCAATCGCAGGGATTTTTATAACTGACAGTTAATAAATCCTCCATCAACACTGTATTAAATGTTTTGATCTATCGTATATAATATTGTGCTGAAACAGCCCTTACGAAGATGACACACACATGCCTTCCCCTGTTTCGAAAGCTCTGAATGTCCCCAACACCACTTGGGACACCTCTGTGACAAGCCGCGAAGTGGCGTTGGCTGAATCCTGATCGCCAGATCGAGTTCAATGTAAAAGTTTTACTTACAACAGCTATCGTTAGTTGATTGATTGATTTTTTCGTATTTCCGAGCACGTCGACTGCTTTGGTCATTATTCCCGTTAGTGTAGTGCATGTTTATTCTCGGGAGATGGCGGTGATCTCCCCCCACTGGATGACGAGATCCGGCGCCGACCTACCGTCGGCTAGTGGGGTTTCCCCCTAACCTGGACTCTCCCACCAGCGGGGCACCGCCCCGGCCAGGTCAAGCTCTAAGCTCCCGACTGGTCTCCCGGAATATGTGGTAGTGTAGTGCATATTAGTGTAAGGGAAGAGGATGGGACAAGAATGGGAAGGAAAGATCGCGCGCGGTCCGTGGCCCGTTTGGTAGGGTACTGCTCCAGCATTCGCCTGGTGTTGATCGGAGAAACCACGGAAACCTACCGAACAGAGCAGCCGGCCGCTAGAATTCTCCCCCAGACAGCGACTGAATTCGACCTAGGTGAAAAGCTAGTGTCGAAAATCTTGCCGCCGTCAGGACTCGAACCTAGGACCTCCCGGTCAGAGATGCTGCAGTGACATCAGTTGATGCACTGAGCTACCACTCCTTGTCTATCGTTAGTCGTACAACAAGTATTATACGAAACAATATGTAATGGCAATTAAAACATTTATGAGCAAGTTTAAGATACTCTTCCGTTCTTCGCTTGTATAATAATATCTCTTCACGTTCATGTGTTAATTCTCATAATCGTTTCATAAAAGACTACAAGTCATTTGGATTGTCTCACTTCAAACTTTGCGAAGCTGAGATGAATGTCATAATAAGAGTTATTAGAACAAAAGTGTCATAAGTCATGTTCATTAAACACAAGTCAATGTTTATCAGAATACAAGTGAGTGATTAACAAAAATGATCAATTAGTACTATGTCAACCAGTCCACTTCTCTCAAGTTATAGTACTGTCTCACTATCCGTCTGCCGCATTTCGTAGGAAGAATATCAAACGTAAACGAAAGTTCCAGTTCATTGGAATGTTTACAAATTCAATAATACCTTGAATATGCATATTAAAGAATACAAAATTTGCTCACCAAATAGTAATTTTAACCTGAATAAAACTTGGTTCAGACACTGCGATCTCAAAAATATAGTTACATTCCTTATATATATTTCGAAAATTAAAACTTGCCAATGAAGAACGAAAATATCCGATTGATTATCCAACTCCACCAATACTTCTTCGATCTCAAAATGTAACAATATTCCTTACAATGTGTACTTTGTAAAGAATTATTATAAAGAATGCCCCCTATTATGTGTATGAAGTTTAACTGACTGCGGCATTTCAAATGTTGGACGAAAGGTTTTCGAGTTGCCTTCGCTGTGTAGTGAGAGTGAGTTTAACCACCACACTCTCCGGAACCGTTAGTATAATTCATACCAAATGGAGAAAGTGTTGCATCGCTCCGTGTGTGCTTTTGTAATACGCAAAAAGCAACTTCAAGGAATTAAAATGGAGGATGGCAGGATTAATAAGGTATTTTAAGGATACGAAGAAACAAAACTAAAAATACATTGAAAATATTGTACAGAATGCGTAATAACAATTTTTCACAAAAACCAAAACTTTGAAGTCATTTAAGTTCAACGTCACAATGTTATGAGTATGAAAATCTAACTTAAATGTCCTAATTAATATTGTTAACTTTGTAAGCAATATTATCTTTACTAATCGTAGGCCATATTTACTGTTTATTCTGTTACCATACCAATAAATTGTTACTGCCATTGACCCGTTGCGAAAGTATTCCAAATACATGTCAATGTTCAGTATAATAAGTTTAACTACTATTTTGCTATTATAACATTTCTGAAGCTGTTTCATCTAGGAAAATTCTTAAACTTACAGTATCATACCTGCTACAGATAAAGGAAACGCTTCACTGCAAGAATCTACTCTCGCCTCAAATTCAAGAGTTGAATAAAGTGCAAAAGTCTTTTGAATTTTCTGCCGGCTGGCGTAGATTCGATTCATTCTAAGTAATCTTTCGAAAAGCGTATGTTGAAAAAATGTAATTCGTTAAGACATGGAAAACCAATGTGAAGATATCACTAGCAATTCAAACCGCTGTTAGATTCTCCTTTTTTTGTTAGATTATTTAATAACTGTGTTACAATTTTCTACGCAAATTATCAGTGAACAAAACTAGCAACTAAAGAGTAAGAACCATTTTGTATTTAAAATGGTATACTTGCAATATAAGCTAGAAAGTAAAATTTTGTCCAACTATGTGTAATTTATTTTTCAGCATACGTTACAACTGCCCAGACACAATCGTTTACTCGGCAGCTAGACAGTACTAGTGCGAAGAAATATATTACGTCCTCAAACTATCTGGAACCCAGGTTAATTGTGCCCAAAGATGATTTCGTGTATGGTCAGCCGCAATTGTCTGCATATTTCTACCTTAACTCGGTAAGCAAAATAACGTTTTTCATATTGAACTAGTGAAAACCCGTCAAAATTTGACGGTGCGATCGGAGATAAATGTAAAATACTGTGCGCAGACTAATGTTCACAATATGTTGCATAGTTTGGATATTCAGGGTATAACGAATATATTCTGTGATGTGGAGTTCCCAAAATTTTGAACACGTATGGCCCATGACCAGGTGGCAATGCAATATCGGCGCCAAATGACACAAAAGAAAGAACACCATTATACTGACGAATATTATTTCTAAAGTTTTTTGATGTGTTATCATCTCTTATAAACAACTTTGATTTCTTCAGGTATATTGCTTGAAGATAAACTTATTTTCCCATTTAAGCAACGCAGAGTAAACTGGTTTGCAGATTTTCTCTCACATGTGAAGTACAAAGCAGAACAAAACTGACATTTCATAGTCAACGACAACGCAAAAAACGAAATGATCTCACTATCACGACACTTACGCTGACTGCCTGCGTTCAGTGAATGTACGTTTGCGTCTTTTGGGGCGCGTGGGCAACGTTTCGGAATTCGACATAACCTGTGAACAACTTCACTACTTCAGTACAACCTATCAAAACCCACTGTCCAAATGTTCTCTACAAAATTCACCACAAATGCAAATACAAAACTGTCTACACCACAATGCAATTATTACACTGAAACAAAACCTTGAATTGTAAACAAATCTCAACAATCAAAAAAAATCATCACGCAGCACCACCATGAAGCATCGTGGACATCTATCAACTCATGTATATCGATTTTGAAACAGTCACCCTTTGGAAGAAAACAATTGACTATTGATAAGCGTACTATTAAAGAATGATTTAATTAATTAATTTACTCCGTAAATGTTGCTGAATCAAAACAAATAATATCTGATAACAATTCTAGGGATCACATTCTTTCATTTGAAGGAAAAAATACTACTATCGGTTCTGTAGAAGCTCTAAACGAAGCCATGGCAGAATACCTTATTTTTT
>BLKR01004944.1:0-44804 GCA_011170035.1 Teleogryllus occipitalis | reverse complement strand
GCGAGCAGTCTCCTCCTCCTTCTGGGGTAGCATGGAGACGGCTATTAGGTCGTTGACGAAAACAGATGGAGACTTGTTGGTGCAAACATTCCTAATAGGAGTAGCTGAGTTGCCAAACAGCATCGGAGTACTGAAGCCTATGTATTTATATTCAAACAATAGTGAAAATTACATGCCATTACCTGCTATCCTGGCCAAGGCTGTCTATAATCCTAAAGGAGAACAAATTGTGTTTATACAATACCCACACCGAGGGTCCGTTGCACGATCACAGGTAGTACGTTTCATTATATATTTAACGTTTATCGTCGTTATTGCTTTTGTATTTTGTAATGAAAGCAAACATCAACGAAAACGGTTGTCTATTCATTTGTACCTGTTTCGTACTTGAATTGTTTGTTTTATAATTTTCATGTTTTAGAGAAAAAATGTGTGAGCAAGCAGACGACGTTTGTAATTTCTTTGGTCGATTCTCATCGTATTCTAGATATTTCAATTGACATGTGAAATGTGCGCGCATACACACAAGACGATGTTTCTTATTCTGTTCGAGTCTCTGACTGGCGTTTCAAATTAAGTGTGATTTATGTCTTTATACTCCAATTGATTATCTTTAATAATATTCAACTTAAGGTGTGATGTGTGTGCGCAGGAGATGAGTGTGCGAAAAAAGGACAGGTAGTCAATTCTCTGTTTAATACTCTGTCTAGATGTCTTGAGTTAAGATTTGATGTTTTGTGGATATAAGGAATCTTCCCTCATTTTTTCGATTCTGTAATTAATATGTTTAAGAAAGGGTGTGACGTTTGTTAGCAGACATGTTCTCTCTTTGTTCCTTTTAATCTGAATTCAAATGTTGCTTATAAGCAGAATGAATCTCAGACAAACACCTGAGATATCAAGCGATGTACGTGTGGACATTTTAAGTTATTATTCCTCTCTTTCATTTTCTATCTCCTTTTTTAATTGAGATGTAATAAGTAGTTGCACAAGACGTATGCTGTCCCTCATCGATTATCTTCATTTAATTTGAGCAGGTGTGGTCTATGTGCCGAAAGGACGTGTGCTATTTCTCTTTTCGATTACATTTCTAGATGTTAGGGCTCATATGTATTATGTTGCGCTGACAGAGAGCGAGTGACCAAAATACTTACGTTCTCATCTCTTTTTGATTCTCAACTTAACATTTCAGTTGAAAGTCCTTTGTGACAAGATGGCGAGTGGTCCTCTAATCCATTATGTTCCAAGATGTTTGAATCAATGTCTACTGTGTGTATGTGATGGTAGAGAAAGTGTGCGCGGAAGCTGTGTGATCTCTAAATTTTCTAATGAGCATTTGAGCTAATCTGAAGTGTGTGTGTGGAGGCAGAGAGCATGTGCGCAGAAAATGTGTGCTCTCTTCTACGCTCGATTCTTCCATATGTTTGAGCTAATGTGTGCTGTGTGTGCGCAGTGTGTGCTAATGTGTGCTGTGTGCGCGCAGGCGGAGAGCGTGTGCGAAGCGGACGTGTGTGTTTCCCCTCTGTTGTGTGCTGTGTGTGCGCAGAGTGTGCTAATGTGTGCTGTGTGTGCGCAGGCGGAGAGCGTGTGCGCAGAGGACGTGTGCGCGCAGCTGCGCTGGCTGCCGTGGCGCCACGTGCCCGCTGCGGAGCGCCCGTCCATCACGTGCTGCAGGGCTGACGACGCCCTCCTGCGCAGCCGCCTGCCCCGCGCCTTTGCACGGGGCCCTGCGCCCTCCGCCGCGCTGCTCGTCGGCCAAGCAGAACACTACGACTGAGCTACTGAGTCAGTAGAGCAGTCCTTCCACCGTCTACGCTACAATTATTATCTATAGATTTGGTGATTTTACACTTCCATTCGGAGAATTTTGTAGATGTTGACGAATCAATTTTATGATAATTAAACTTTGTACAAAAGTATCAAAATATTATTGTTTTCTATTTGTTTATTATTCTTAATTGACATATTACGTCTACGTTTTGACCATAACTCTGCATTTTTTACATTTTTCATATAACTTAATATTACCATACATACAATCTTTCCATATCATGTTGATTCTCTAATATTTAACACATCATTGTTAACATTGAGATGAATTTAAGTTAAAAGTGTTGTTTAAAAGCTCTTATTTGACATTATATTCTCAATAACTTTTGCAGTTCGCCACGCTCTTTCATTATTGAGGCAAATAATGATCTACGGCAATAGTTGGTGCAAACTTTCAGCGTATATTAATGAAACAAATATTGCCGGAAAGATGGGGCAAACTTATACTTTTTAGAGTATTTAAAACCGCCTAAATGAGCGATTTGTATTTATACATGTATTCAAATAGATATTTGCTGAAAACTCCCGAAAGCACATGTGCAGGCGCTACAAATGTGCTATTCACAGCGCCCTCTCTCCGACATAACTATAAGCAACCAAGGTTGGTTATTCAAGATTCGAACTGACGAATGAAGTGATTTAGTACTGACAACAGGCGTGTAAAATATCTTGGCTAAAGAAACACCCAGAATTCATGAATTTCAGAAGTTTCTTACATTCTATTGTAAATATCTATTAGGTTTGTAGCCCTTTGATATTGTATCACACAGTAACTAAAATAACATATTGAGTGTGAAATGTACATTTGGTTCAGAATAAGTGTGAGAGAATTCTCGAGCATGTAGAGGGACCTAATATGGTCACTTTATGCTAATGAACATGTAGTTGGACATTACATAAAACAAAGTTACAAATATGAGATGGGCCCCTGATTGTTAGGCAACTCTTCAAACACCAGTGTTTCGCAGAGTGCATGCGCTGGCCCTCGCAAAGAAATTTCGTATGCCTCCCTAAACCTCCCAAACTGCATGAAATATTCACATAAGGTCAATGAGGTCAAGGACATAAGGTCATCATAAGTAGTTTCTTTTAGACAAACGTCCTCTATTTTGTAATATAATAAAAACTTGCTTAAAACACTTTGAATCGGAAGTATAGGAAAGTTACAAATTTTGTAAACAGTCATATAAGTCATAGGCTATATAATAAAGAAAACATCTGACAGTTATTAGTACCGATAAATTTTTTTGGTTCAAAAAAAGTACTGTAAATACGACGCTAATATTGGTATTGAGATATTTTGTATAGCAGTCGCATACAACGGAAGAAACAGACTCCAACATTGTTTTTAATGTCTCGCACTAATTGCTTATACAGTAAAAAGACATCGAGAATTGGCGATTTTTAGTCGGAAAACTCGTTTTGTAGGGTTTTGATAGCGAAAAAGTAGATAAATCGTGAGATGGAATTCATCGATAAATCATACTCTGATATAAAGTAAATTACTTCCTGTAAAACGTGTTGTCAAAATCAATGTTTTAAAGTCCTCGATAGGGAAAATTTTGGTAAAACGTTTGTGTATCCGTTTAGGTGACTGTCCGTATAGCCGTCCGTAGTCCACTCTAATATACTGGCTAAACCGTTCAGACAATGTTCTCTAAAAATCTCTAAAATTGACATTCCTCTATCAAGCTTGCCAAAGCGAACGAGGCTTTTTAAATTTGAATCGAATATTTGGATTTCAAAATTTTTGCGAAAATAGCCCTAGAATTTTATTAATTTTCTTTCAATTTAAGGCAGTTTTTAAACAATAATTTTTAGAAAACGGCTCCAAATTTGTTCTTTAAAGTTTTTCTCGTGTGTATAAAAAAGTAAAATAATAGGTGCAAGTCCTGATTTTGGAGAACTCTGTGTATTTTCAAAAATTGCGAACATTAGCATCGCAACAGAACAATATTGAAGGTATAGATTTTGGTCTTAAATTAAACCTCAAAATCTTTAAAAAAATCCGTCCTTTATAAAAGGACAAGCTCATTTGTTTGAAAAAAGAGTAGTTTTTGCTCAATTTATGCTGGAAGTTAAGGTAATTTTAATTTTGTTTTCTTACGAATTGCTTCAATTTTTTAAAAAAATTTAATATTATATATATATATATATATATATATATATATATATATATATATATATATATATATATATATATATACGGACTCTTTAGAAATGTCGCAGGTCTTATTTTCGATGCTCAAGCAAAATGGCGTAGGTCTCATGCATAATTTTCAAAACTGTGCGGAGAAATTTAATTTAAAGTGTATTGTTGATTATGCCTTTCTGAGGATGCAAACTCGTGACTCAGACGTGGAAGTGTACGTTCTTCTAGATTGTTATTTATGATAAACTGTATTCAAATTTTAATTCTGATGGTAGTTTTCCTGCTAGATAATTGTGCATTGTGCTTATCGTACTATTAGGAGAAAGTGCATCTTCAACTACTTGTGTTATCTCGATCCTCCACTCCAATGAGTTCAGTGGAGATAGAATTGCAGGAGAGCATTAGAGATAGGATTCAACGCCAATTATTTCAAAATAATCAATCCGTGGAAATTTTTTTTTGCGTGGTATTTTTAGCATCAATAGTCGAAGTCGGCCAGAGTCTTGTGAGTGCTCTTGTCTGCCCATGTGACGGCGCTTCGAAGGCTGCGATGCCCATGTTCGACCGTCTTGTCGCGGTCTTCCTCAAGGCTGTTCTACACCTTAATGTACAGCTGAGTCCGAGCGTGATTTTACTAACCGACCATTAAAGGGCTGACCGTTAGCCCCGGGAGGGAAAATAATCGGGCGACTTGGAAGAATGACGTCCATTAACGGACGGCAATGGACGAGAGGAAAGTCGGACGGCAAAGTACGGGTCGTTATCGACCGGCAAGTGGAGGATTGGAGGACGCCCCACGAGATTTCTGGCAATCTCCATACCTTCTTAAATTCGTCTGGGCCAGCACCCCGTATCTTGGAAGAGGAAGTCATATTCGGGTTCCCATACGTATTAGGTGACATCAATTTTTAAAATGGTGAATAAGCTCGAATAGCCTTTATTCTGCGGTTTTGCCAGTGAAATTGTGACAACAGCTGTACGGCGTAAACTCCAGCCACTCGGATTGGTGGAAGCTAGATCTTAACCCGCACCAAAGATTGGCCGAGAATTGGCAGCGAAACAAGTATTTCCGGATCACAGAAGGCTGGCCTTGCAGAAGATTCTGGCTGCCCGGATGGCGAGAATTTTCGGAATGCGGTCCTTCGTCGCAGAGTAGTAGTGCAATCTGCCACCATGGAGCTGTTGAGATAGCAGTTGGTGTGAGTATATTTCTTGCAGACCGCTAGTACAAGGCTGGTGTTGTTCCGCCTGCTTACCAAGACGCCGAGAAAAGGCAATTGACCATCCCTTTTCACTTCAATGGTGAACTCAATCTTCATGAGGGCGGGTCTTAAAAATCGTGGATGGTGTCCTGTTCATGCGGCCATATGACGAACAAACCGTCCAAATAATCTGACCCACAAGACCTGACATTTTCAAATTATCCATTTTCGAACATAGATCACTGTTTTTTTTAAATGAATGGTTCTAACATATTTTAATAGAAAAATCTTTTTAAACTAAAAAAAGCGCAAGATTTCAGAAGTGCATGCATATTTTGACACAATACATTTCAAAATTATTCCATATTCAAATACATCGAAATGTCATTTACATAATGTTTTTGGCTATACTTTATACTCTCCGTACAAAATGTTTAAAGAAAAATATTTGTCACCGTTTTTTGTAGAAATTTTGTTTTAATATTGCCCATATTTCACTAAAAAAGCACGAAAACTACTATACTTTTCAAAACTGTTTACGTATTAAATAAATGATTATGGAGAACAATATTAATTTGAAGAAAAATATCTAACTTCAATATGTAGTTTTTAGTACAAAAAATCCAACTTTTACATTTTTACATGGAATTTGAAGTTTAACAGTGGTAATCATCTTTATCTTTTAAAGATCTCAGTAAACGTTTTCAATTTTTTAGTTGTAGGAAGACATTGAAAAAGGTCAATATTTTAGAATATTCAAAACTTCAAATTTAATAGCAAAAATTGACCCTATACCACTTTATTAGGTGTAATTCAATTTATTTTCACAAGAAATTTTAAGAAAAACTTTTTGAGAAAAATTTTGAAAATGTGCCAGTGGTTTAATGAGAAGTACTCTCAAAATTTAAAGAATTCTTTTTAATATCCCAAGGCTTAAAAATGGATTTAATCCACCAAAAATTTTAATTTTGGTGAATATTATACGAATAGTTTAGCCTCTAGTGGTGTTCACAGACGGACGGAGAGATAAACGGACGATTTTGAAAAACGGTGTTGAAAAACGAACCAACAAAATTAAGGTTCTGACTACGATGGTCATTTGAGAAAGTAATTTACTACCTAAAGGAACAAGTTAAGTTTTTTTACGACATCAAAGGAACACAAAACGAGCTTTTCTCTCAACGTAAACGGCACTTTTTGCCGCAGAATAACAAATTTTTCTCTGTAATACTCATTTTACATCATAAATATGTATACAAGAGAACAAAAATGATAATATAAAAATATGCGATTTAATAGAAAATAATACCAGCAACCTAAATATTTCAGAAGAGGAAACTAACCGTCGGTTTTACGAAAATATATAGACTTTTATTTTACATTTAATAAAGGTTTAATACCCCCCCCCGGGTGGATGAAAGACCACGGACGAGTTTTCTGTGGTACGATTTCGGGTTCGATCCCCGTTCGGGACAAAAATAGAGCTGTAGTTTTGTAACACAATCGTTTTATTTTTTATAGGATTGTGATGAAAGAAAATCGCAGGCAAACACAGTATACTCTAAACGGTGATGGGAATACGTCCTCCTCCTGCGGGAATATGTCTCCCTTATCCCTATCCCTGAACGAAATGACCTAAAATTTTCAAAGTGACTGTCAAACTTTAACAAATAATGTTCTTTTATTGAAATAAAACATTTCTGATTATGGATTTACAATGGATACATTTAAAGAAACCTTCATCTCACTCAATTTACACAATAAACCTTGCAATTTTTAGCAACAAAACTAGGGATTGCTAAAACACATCACCAACTGATTCAAATGCCAGTTTCGGTTTTGCAGATAAATATATTTCAATATGTCATCATCATCCTCATCATCATCGTCATCATCATCATTGTCATCATATTTTGTAAACAAACCCATGAAGAGCCAAGGGGGATCAAGTGAGTCGCCCCTTCTGTTTACCAGAGAGTTTGCATACGTGATCCCCGCAACGGCTTCCGTCAACACTTCTCTCGATTTACTGGACCGATGAGAACGTGTGACGTAGTGGTTTGTTCCTGCCTAGCAACATGAGATGTTATTAAGGAACATAAAATATATGACTGGAATTCATTGAAAGGTAGAGGTAAGCAGACCTGCTTGGCAGATTCACGAGGCTATGGCTGCAGATAGTTTATGAATTATGTACGAAGCACAAATAATAAAATGTTGTTCAAAAAGATATTTCATTTCTGAGAAAGAGTTCACTGGTGGTCAGCTGGTACATGACAGACATTGGCAGCGATAAAAATTGCGACGCTACAAGCGTCACATTTAGATATCTTCTCAATGGACTTACGAGGCTGAGTAAACCTCACGTTCCTAAGGTGAAAATTTCCTAGGATTGTCGGGAATCGAACCCCGGACCTCCAAATCTGAACCTCCAGACGATAGCTAACCATGCTTGCCCTAATACCACGGAAGTGGACATTTAGATATGTGTCTACTATTATTTCAGCAAAGTCTTTAAAAAAGGAAAACATCACTTCACTGCTACAATAACACCATCTGTTCCATGTCTTTGACATACATCGAAAATAAAATTGAGCTTATTTGTAAACCCATGAACGCGAATCCATTCTTCAAACTTAAATCTGTATGTAGTGATTCGTGATTCAAATTGTAGGTAGATAATTCCAGTAATAAACCTTAATTCACGAACTCAAATAGAATCCAAACCATTAAAGACTGAGTCTCAATATCGGTTTAAAAGAAATTAGAATGTTTTTTTAATAGAATAGGGAACCCTGAAACTAAGTTAATGAAGGGATTGTTGAATAAATGAATAACTTGCATGTTCACTCCATCGAGTTTCGTGAGATCGATTGCGCATATTTATTTTACGGAAAAGGATTGTGTTTAAGAGTTAGTATTGATAACAAACGTGTCAGATGAGTGAAAAGAACACAAATTTCAATAAGAAACTTTTCGGTATCATGTGTCACCAGAAGAAACATGGTATCGTGTATATTATAATACATCGTCTACATACATAATGTTAATTACCTAATTAGATAATTGTGAAAGTTAGATTTCTTGGTTGATTGAATGATGTTTCTGAGCACATGAACTGCCATTACTATCAGACCCCTGAGTGTAGTGCATGCTACTCGTCAATGAAAATGGCAATGTTCTCCCCAGTGGATGGCGATATCTAGCATAAACCTACACGTCTGATTGCGAGAATTTTCCCTCCCGAGTTATCTCTCCCATCGAGGCAACGCTCCAGCCAAAACGAACTCTAAGCTTCCAGACCAGTTGGTCTCCCGACATGTGTGTTAGTGTAATGCTTGTAAGTATAAGTGTTTGTAGGTAATGGGTGAGGAAAGGACAAGGAACAGGAGTGGAAGATCGTGCGCGGCCTGTGGTCCGTGGGTTAGGGTTCTGCTCCGGAATTCGCCTATTTATTTTCGGCAAACTGCCGATTTGGGTAGTCGGTCGCTAGAATTCTCTTCCAGGCAGCAGCTGAATTCGTCCTAGTCATGCTGCTGGAGTCTCAAATTCGCCACTGACGAAACCTGCGACATCCCAGCCAGAATAACGACAGAGATAGCAATGAGATAAGCACAGTCAGCCGATATTTTGATATCGCAATTTTAATAAACATGAACAAAAATGTTCAAAGATGACATAAAATCAGAAATTTTTAAGAAGAGACATATATATTATATATATTATATATATATATATATATATATATATATATATAAAAGAAAGTCGTGTTAGTTACACTATTTATAACTCAAGAACGGCTGTACCGATTTGGCTGAAAATTGGTGAGCGGAAGCTTAGAGCCAGGAGACGGACATAGGATACTGTTTATCCCGTTCGACAGCGTTCCTGTGTGAGAACACACGTTTTCGCATGTTTTCGCGTGATTTCGCATGTTTGTGCGTGAAGGTACTTAACTGAAGAGTGCAACCTATGCACCAAAATACAGGAACAATAGTGAATGATTAATCTACCTATTTTTTTTATTTGTATTTTATAATAAACAATTTAACTTAATAAATTCCAAAATCTGCTTATTTATTGCCTTTAACAGACGGTCCCTATGATTACAGCTTTGTATTTCTCTCTTAAACAAAAATCAATTAATAAAAAACGCTCTGCTACGTAATAGATTTTTTCATTATCTATTTAATATCAGAGCGTTTTATTTTAAATTCTTCTTTGTTTGAGAGAAAAACACAAATCTGCGATTGCTTTATTATCACGAGTGCAACAAGGATAGTACAGTTTCTCACAGTGAGTGCGACGCAAGAAAAAGATGGGACCGGCTGTTAAGGCGGAACAGAGTTCGCCGGGTCAGCTAGTATATATATATATATAAATATATATATCGATCATAGTCACTTATCGTTTCAAGTACCTAGGAACATATATTGCAAGAACGTCAAAAATATCAGGGAAATCCAAAACAAACATTTTCGGTAGAATTTCTATGAGACAAGAACCATTTCTATGCTGTGCTTAAGAATATGGAACAACCAGGTGCTTTTCGTTTCTGATATATGTTAATATATTTATAAAAAATATGTACAAGTTCAAAGAAATAATGGCATACTGAATATAATTAGCTAATTCTTAAAATTCAATATAATTTTTACGTAACATAGTGAATTAACTTTCACTATCAAAATTACTCTGAAAATTCTCTTCAAGATAACCGTATCTTTCCATTCTTTAACTGAAAATAAATCAGAAAACAGTTCTTCTAATCGTTAAAAGATAAATATCAGCATATTTGAACACATTGACCTATTTGAATGAATGAATACAAAGATTCTGAAAACTTGATAATTTGAAAACACTTCAGATATCAAGAGATTGAGCACGATATAAAATGAGAAAATACTAAGCGATGGTCAGAAGAAAATGGCTTCACTGTGGTTGACCATCGTAGCAACAGCCCTATTGGGCGTTGACCATTCATCAGCAAACTGTACATTTCTTCATCCTTATTCTCCGGTATGTGGTGCGGTTTGATTCAATGTGTCCCGGAGCACTGGTGTGACAGCAAGAGATACACAGAAGGAAATTTTCGTTACTCTAGTCTCACAAAAATTTATATATATATATATATATATATATATATATATATATATATACATATATATATATATATACAAACCTTTTATGAACTTTCACCAGGTAACCTCCCTATTACAGTACCTGCCGACTGGACTAATAATCAATGCGTTGGTTTTATTCCCCTCCATAAAAACTGCTTGTTATATTGAGAACGTTTTGGCAACATGTTTTATTATAAAACTAATGAAAAAAAGTAAATGTATTATATAATTTAAAATACTTTTTTAAAATTGTTCCATTTTCCAAAAATGTGAGCAAATTGAAATTGAAAATTTAGTACCAAAATTATAACGTAAGAATTTGGAGAAAAACCAGAAGAAATCAATTATAAAAATTGTCAAAAAAAATTAAAAATTGACTGAAAATTGTAGTTTAACTAAAATTACTATACAGGTAGTGTAAATGGTAACGTTTAATATAGAAGGAAGCTCAAAAATCCAAAACTATCCCCTCTTGATTTAAGCTGTGAATGCCTACAACACCTATGTTCTAGTAACTGTTAACTAGAAACTTACCTCACTTTTGCAACGTTTGTCTAATATTAATAGAGATGATCATTTCTTTATTTTTAAGGTTGCAGAATGTCAACAAGAAGCTAAAACCTGTTCGTTATTTTCTTAACCACTAGTGATTGTTTGTAATGCTATTAAAAATGCATTCAATAAATAACTTTCAGTTGTTTTTGATTTCAGACTGAACAGCCTCTTATGCTTGCCGACAATGCATATACAGACGCACGCAGATTCATAATAAAAGACTCTTCTGACTTTTTTAACGTGTCAGAGGGAGAGTATGTCACTTTTGTATGCCCTGGTTCGTACAATTATCTGTCAGGTGTCAATGTGTATCCCCAGAAACTTCTCAGAGCGCAATGTGTATCTGGATACAACTTCTATGCTGATGGACGAACAATCGACATCAATCAGGTATGTACAAGGTAGGTTCTGTAAGTTTCTGTCACCAATAGCTTATATTATTGATACAACGTAAAAGTATAGAACTTTTCAACATTTACCCCACCCCATTTTTCACATCTGTGAACGAACAATTCTAGGCTTTTGAAAAAAGTACTACTCTAAAATTTCGTTCGTAAAATGGTCAAAAACTGCTTCTTTCACTTCACACTTCTCTAAAAGTTTCCTTCCTTGAAAGTTTTTTCAGTTTTGATACGTTGTCGTAGTCGCTGGTTTCCCAATCAGATCTGTAAGGTGAATGGTCGAACTCCTTAAGGCCAAGTCTTCTTAGCTATTTGGATAGTAAGCACAGGAGAATTGTTGTGAAGAAGCTAAACACCATGTAATTTCATCTCAACTCAAATACATCTCAGGACAAAATTGAATGAGATGTCGGTTGCAAACTTAGAGCATCACAACTATAAATGATAAGACCTGTATACTGCTCAGAAGATCATGTACCCTTTTCAATATTTCAGGTCTCTCACATTTCTTTTCTTATCCACTTCTTTAGTGATATCAATTTCCTTTATAGACTATCTACATTCTCTTTAACTTTACTTTCTTCAATGCTTATTCTAACGACCTACGTCTCCTCACAGAATATTACTTGGGAAGTAGAGAAGGTGAAACTGTATAAAGAAAATATATTTTTTAAGTTGTGTAGAATGTACTTTTTATGGGTAATGCGTTTGTCTTAAGAACAAACAGATTAATAATGTTCAAAATCTATATATTTCAGTTGAAATCAATAATATTTAATAAAGTATACATTTAAGAATATTTATTCTTCATTCATTAAAATTTATGTGAGTTATCTTAAAACTACTCTCGTGCCTCACCCGAGAAATTTTCTTCGAATCACCCATCTCTTTCCTTAATATTGTCATTGCATTCTGTAGTCGAAATCTCTAGTATTCCTGTTACATCGTAATATAAATTTCCAAAAATATCGCGGTCTATTTTAAGTATTCTAAATTTTAAACATGGATTCGATAGTGGTTATGCCAGAGGGATGGCTAGCTTCTCAGCTTTTCCAGGACGAGTAGCGTTGGCTAGCTTCTTCGGCATGCCCTGGGTAAATAGGGTTGACTAGATTAAACTGTAATCCAAAGAATATGGTCGGGTGAGGGTCAGATTAGAGGGTTGGGGCAAGACAGGTCAGTTACACAGGTAGTTTCCTTGCTATATTTACATACTCGACCAGTCAACCG
Organism: Teleogryllus occipitalis; assembly: GCA_011170035.1. Classification (NCBI taxonomy): domain Eukaryota; kingdom Metazoa; phylum Arthropoda; class Insecta; order Orthoptera; family Gryllidae; genus Teleogryllus; species Teleogryllus occipitalis. Next base: position 32,311 of record BLKR01004944.1, on the reverse strand, counting down.
GCGCTAGTCTTTACACGTGAAGTAAATTTCTTTAATTCTTTAAATACAATCCGATTATATCGCCTACTTTTGTTTGATACAAACCTTTAATTTACATAAGACCAGAATAGTTAAATAGACTTTAAGTGATTATTGTACTTTCCATTTTTCCATTATTTGTTTACATTTATAAACATGAATGAATCACAGTGTTCTTCTGATAATCTGTATCGCAAATTCGTAGATGAAATTAAACCGAACGTTTGTTTTGGTCAATTTGATGTGATTTTTTTTAATTTGGATCTTTTTTTACTAATTTGCTAATCTCACGGTACTCGATATGATCTTATAACTTTTATGTAATACATTTTATTATTTCGTGAACCTTAGGTGAATGATGTTTACACAATTTCCAATGTACGGAGTATTAAAGTTGCTTGAACGGCTCATATTTCTCAAGGCAAAGAATCTAATGATTCATTACCTCGCAGAGCTTCTACAGTTCCTGGTTGCGGCTGGTAACGTACAGATTTTCAATAATGAATCTGATACTTTTAATTGCATAGCTGTCAAGAGAAGATTGCTGCAATTTCCAAGCAATTTAAAAATATACATTTCTTTTATGTTAAACATTACGTATGTTTTATTTCAATACGCTAGGGCGGAGACAGTGATGCAGTTCAATACTATAGAAAAATTTACAAAATTCTGAAAAATATAATTCACGAGATGTTCAAGGAAATACTCATTATGGGGATCTCTGTTTCTGTAAAAGTGAGTTTTTGAAACATGTCAGTCTCTTTTCCTCTCATCATCTCTAAAATTTACTTGGGCGTAAACCATGCACAGGTTTTTTGTTCTAAAATTGGTAATCTCCAAATTATTTATCACAACTTGGGTAAAAGTGAACTTGAAACTTTCCACTGTTTTCAATTTACTTACAATTCAATTTCAAACGATTGTAATTGCTCTTTAAATTTAACTAATGGTGATGCAACAGCACGTACTTTCTCGCAATAATGTTATGTAATATTGTAATATGACACCTATACTTCAACTGCCATTTGAAAAATTCTTAAAGAAACGAAGCGCGAAAATGCGTTTTTTTCAATGAAAAAGTTTAAATGAAAACAACTTTCTGCCACTGAATTCGTGTATTCAGGTTCTACTTAAATGTTTCAATGATGCGCGATTTATTTTAACGCGAACCAACATCGACCGTCATCGCTTTCTATTATGAGTGCAATTTAAAATAGATTGAATGATTAAATAATATTAAACGTAATATTTCTTTTCAAGATTCGATGGATAAACTCCAAGCACCTTTCACCTTCCCTCATACTAATACCAAAAATATATTATTTAAATAGAGCTGCTAAAACAGCATGTACTCTCTCGACCCTTAGCAATGGTTATGTAATACAATTTATGTCGCAGTTTCTATCCGACTTAACACATCTCAGTGGTCATGTTTTTGTGCAACTCATTACAAATGGTAGAAAATGTGGTGTGAAAAAGAAACATTTTCAAGAAAATATCAACACAAATTTGAAAATTATAACTTATTTTCATAGAGCTGAATAATGTCAAAAGTATGAGTCATAATATACAAAATTTCGCAAAAATGTGCCGTTTTGAGAAAAAATTGTTTAAACAAAAACAATAATTACCTATATTTCACGCACAATTACATGAAATGCCCCGATATTTTCAAAAAATTGAACGTGACATTATTTCAAAACCTGTCTTATAGGAACAGATTTCATTAAGATAAAAATCTGCAACTTTAATATTTTTGTTGTAGGAAGACGCCGAACAATTTTTTAATTTTTGCTATTTTCAAAATATCCGGATTTCAAAACGAGCAAGAGACCTATTCTCTCAAGCCTTCTTCACACTGTCTAAGAACAAAATTTAATAAAACATTTTGAGCTATTTTTTTGGAAATTTGGAAAATGCCAAAGGGGCTTCATATAAAGTAGCCCCAAATTTAGAATATTTAATTTAAATCAACTGGCCTCAACTGGCTCGATCAATTGTGGAATATCAATTTTGGACAAAATCGGCTGAACCGTTTAGCCGCAAACATTGTTTAGACACTGAAGGACGGACGGACCGACGTTTTGTCATCAATTGATTTTTCGGATTCGAGGACCCACAAAACATGGATTCTGGCTACTTCACTTGTTAGTTTTTTCTCAAGGGTATAGCCGAATAAGGCGGTGAAAAGTGCCCCCAAACCAAATCGATAATCGTGATGCTCATATGAAAGAGAATACAAAATTACGGAGATTCACAAAAAAATCAGCCTCCTTGGGCAATCTGTTGCAGAGATTCCACGAGAAACGTGTTTGGCATGTTATATTTATTTTCCTCAGCACGTACTGTGTGTAGAGACGGGAAAACATAGTTCAATTTGAAAGTATTTTTGTCAACGAATTTTGACTCCGAATTAATATAAGAAATAAATTAATAAATTTTTGAAATTAATTTTCGACGTGAAAACGTTGGAGATCGTCTCCATTTTTTTCCTCAAATGGGTCTTATAACTTTTTATAAAATGTATTTTTTCAGATTTTTAAACAGTGTGGACGGTAGTGAAAAATGATTAAAACAATAATTTCATATTAAACATTTCAAATTCGGGCATAAATGTAATCGGAAAAACATGTTTCACCAATGTTTAAACAGTTTTTAATAAAATTCTTGAATCGTCTTCCTTATCAGGATGATTTGGAACTTTTTCCTTACAAATGTTTATTTAATGTGGAAAGTATTTATATTATCGAAATAAAATTATCAAAACCCTATTGATTTTAGATTTATCTATTGTTTTTAATATAAATCAAATAACTCAGTTGTAAGTATATTAATCATTTATGTTTATAGTATAAATCAAATTACTTAGTTGAAGATTTATTAATAATTGACAATTAGAAAATCATAGACAATTAATCATTGTCACTTTCTTCAATAACGTGAATCACGCATTTGCTTATAATCAATCTACTCAAAATTTCTCTTTTTTTCAACATTACTATTTAAAAATACCTCTTTAAAAATGTTTGCCAGGTAAGTAGCGTGTGCTAAATGTGTGTTTAAATGATCGCAACTATGAAGGAGCTCATATAAGGTCAATATCGTTTCCCTCCTGTTATTTCCATGGTGGAATGAGATGAGTGGGCACCTGCGGTGCACTGAGTTTTGCTTGTTCTGCATTGCACCAATTTCCGTTGCGAACAATCTGACCTCTTCGTTTGAAAAGCGAAACCTTTGTCTCATAGAGTAAGTTTTGAGAAACATTTTCAAGTGGCATAAATGGACAATTTTCAACGGTGACCGACCAAAATAACGCGACGAAATTATTGGTAATTGCAATAAAAAATTTAATATTTAAAAAAATGCTTATGTGTTTCTGTTTCAATGACTTGTACCTGTGACAATATTGGCATTTGAAATTCACGCTAATATTATGACGCGCACCACACTCTGAAGCTCATTGGCTGAAGTCGGATTCGCAAGAGGCCCCCCCATCTCTTTCCACCATGAATTTCTACATTGATTTTCACTAAGGATATTCCGATTGAGTTTGATACATAATCGATATAACATCTATAAGATTTCGAGTTCACATGTCGTGTTTACATGTGTGTTTAAATATCGGTTAAACCGTTTATTCTAATCACATTTAGGCGCGAGTTTTAAATGTTTAAACTGAAATGATTGGCTTTAATTATTTTTCTCTACCGTCCACATTGTTTAAAAATCTGAAAAAATACATGTTATAGAATGTTATAAGACTCATTTTAGGAGAAGTATTGAGAGAATACTCCAACGTTTTCACGAGAAAAAAAAATTCAAAAATTTATTTATTTTTTTCTACATGAATTTGGCGTCAAAATTCATTGAAAAAATACCTTCAAATTGAACTATATTTTCCCGTCTCTGCAATTTTTTCAGTCTGATACACGCAGTAGGTGCTGAGAAAAAATAAAACATGCAAAACACGTTTCTCGTCGTATGTCTGCAACATATTGCCCTGGATGGCTGATTTTCTGTAAATCTGCGTAATTTTGTATTGTCTTTCATATTAGCATTGTAATTATCAATTTGGTTTTTAAGCACTTATTCGGCTATACGCTTTAACATATGATTTATAGACTACTAGCTGACCCGGCGAACTCTGTTCCGCCTTAACAGCCGGTCCCATCTTTTTCTCGCGTCGCACTCACTGTGAGAAACTGTGCTATCCTTGTGGCACTCGTGATAATAAAGCAATTGAAGATTTGTGTTTTTCTCTCAAACAAAGAAGAATTTAAAATAAAACGCTCTGATATTAAATAGATAATTAAAAAATCTATTACGTAGCAGAGCGTTTTTTTTGGAATTGATTTTTGTTTAAGAGAGAAATACAAAGCTGTAATCATAGGGACCGGCTGTTAAAGGCAATAAATAAGCATATTTTGGAATTTATTAAGTTAAATTGTTTATTAGAAAATACAAATAAAAAAATTAAGTAGATTTATCATTCATTATTGTTCCTGTATTTTGGTGCATAGGTTGCACTCTTCAGTTAAGTACCAGAAACACCCACCAGCACAGAAAACTTAGGCGAAAAGGCGCGAAAACATACGAAAACGTGCGAAATCACGCGAAAACGTGCGAAAACGTGCGTGCGAAAACGTGCGAAATCACGCGAAATGTGCGAAAACGTGCGTTCTCACACAGGAACGCTGTCGAACGGGATAAACAGTATCCTATGTCCTTCTCCTGGCTCTAAGCTTCCTGCTCACCAATTTTCAGCTAAATCGGTACAGCCGTTCTTGAGTTATAAACAGTGTAACTAACACGACTTTCTTTTATATATATATATATATATATATATATATATATATATATATATATATATATATATATATATATATTACATTACCAGGGCGTTTTTCAGCCAAAAATTCGCCGATTCTTCTCGCATCTTTACATTTTTCTACTGCGTCAGCGGTACCGAGAAAATAAAAATCGAATAAAGACAAGTGCGCTAAATAAAAATGGTATCAGCTCCATTTTCCTACAACTCATTGAAAGTTTGTTGTTTTTAAACTATTTTTTCGACATTGTCTTATATATTTTTGAATGAAGAATATTTTTCTTAATAGAATCTATTTTCAATTCTAGGTATTTGAATCATTTCTGTACAGTTCTTTCAAACAATTAATAGTTTTAGTGTAAAGATTTGCTAATAAAAACAACAACAACAACAACAACAACAACAATAATAATAATAATAATAATAATAATAATAATAATAATAATAATAATAATAATTAGAAGAAGAAGAAGAAGAAGAAGAAGGAGAAAAACATGAAGACAGGGATTACATTATCAATAATACTAATTTACTGTTAAACCACAGGTATCGTGCTACTCTCCACCAGAAGCAGACGTACTTGACAAGTCGGAAGGAACGTGTGGATTAAACACAACTCTCATCGAAGTGGGTTACAATATTCCGGCTCCATTATCTTTCTTCCTGAAGCTGTATGAAGTATGCTACGATTCTGTCAAGTTAACCCCTGTAAACACACGACATTTAGTCTTGTCAGGAAAACGAAGAACTGGCAGCAAAAAATACAACGCCTACTTGTTGCCCATAGAACCAGCTTCAGGTATTCCATTAAATTTTATATTTTATATTTTAATAAGTATTTTACTACGTTTAATGTCAGTGTATGTAAAGTATGAATGGATGATATCAAATTCTGAGAATCACAATGGCGTAAGTCTTCAGTTCATCGGAAGGAAATGGCGTTTCAAAGTTGTACACTTTTTAGCAGAAACACACAGAAGGACGCGTGGCGGGTTCAGTACCGCAGACATGTCGCAAAGCGTTACGACGCGAACTAGCGCGAATAGTTAAAAAAAATGGCGCAGTCAAAACACAAAAGGCAAAGGAATGTGTATTTAAAAAGGAAGGTATTAAATAATAGTGGATGAATGCAGTGTTTAGGGAAACAGAAGGTTCAAGAATATCACTACATACTTCCCATAATAATTCGCAATAATGATTCTTTTTCAGTTTCCTATGAATAGAAATATGATAGAAAGTGTAAGAGTTAGGAATTTATAAATATGTCCACTTCTTGAAGAATCAATTGCCTGGGCAATTTCTTCCTACATCTTGGTAATAACATATCTGTTCGGATATCGTTTTTGCTTATTCTGTCTAACTGGCGGCCTTGAAAACACATCGTTAATTAACAATCCCCATCCATGAATACATGCTACCGGATACAGATCGCATATACTTTGTGGAAAAAACTTAAAGGCTCCCACAGACCGGCGCGAAACATCTGTTGCCGACGCGGATCGACCGCAACGAAAGTTTCGCGACACCTCTTGACTTTGAGCAGGTTCAGACCTGCGCGGCTGGCGAGCGGCGCGGCAGCGGATTGGTTCAGTTTTATTCAATACGGATTTTCATTCGCGGTCGCACGCATTTTTTACGCTGCCGCTCCAGTTTCGCTATGAAAACTGCGGTGAAAAAAATCAACTGCGGTTTTTTTCTCTTTCCGCCGCCGTGTCTCACTCAACTCGCCGCCTCCACTGACTCGTTCTGAACGAGTCAGTGCGCTGCGTCCATGACGACCGCGCAATTTGAATCGGGGAAATACTTAGAAATATATGTGGAAACGCGATGCGTTTCAATATATTTCTGTGTGTGTGTGCAATAACAAGTTAAAAATTTCATTAAAACAGGCACTGGTCATTCAAGTAAATCAAAAGAGTTTCTCTTGTGGCATCAAGGTGTGAAATTCTCCGTACTTTTTATATTTCTAGGTCAAAATGATGGACCCCTTTTCTGTGTTTTCTGATATTAACAATTTGACAAAAGATCGTTAATATCGTTAAAGAATAAAAATCGTTAAAGAAGGAAAAATGCATACTGCATGCGCTCAGAAAACGTACTACGAATAACTTGGCATTTCTATCTCTGAATGAGTTGAAACGGGCGCCTCTTCTTTATTGGATGAAAACCGTCACAAAACGGCGACTCAGAATTGACGGTCCGTAGTGAACGCACCCGCGAATTGCGCGGCCGCGTCTAGCGCGGAACTTTCCGCGCTCTAGCACGGAACTTTCTGGCTGCGGATCTACCGCGTCGGTTTGTGGGAGTCTTTACTGTTACAAATCGTGCCGCTCCTCGCTTCGTCCGCTTGGTATGTAGTCAGGCTCTTAGATATTACATTAAAATTGTCCTTGCCACATCGTCATCCTGTGTCCATGTCGCGTCCTGTGTGTTTCCACCTTTATGTTTAAACACAACTTGTTTCATCATGTCAAAAGCAAAAACTTGAGATATTCATTCGCCTCCTACGCCTTCTAGAACTGGTTGAAGCGAACCATTCCTAAGCATTTTTGTCTTAAATATTGTAACTCTAATTCTTTTTCAAATAACGAAATGTGTAAACTGTTAAATAGTAGTGATTGTGTAAATGTAACGAGATACAAATTCTTGTTTTATACAACGGTTCCAATTTTTAGATTACTTTCCATCAAATCAGATAGAATCCTTCGCACTGCAACTCGACGCTGAAACCGCAAACAGAATTATTACCCCTACGCAGTATTTGGAGCCAAAGCAGATGGTACCTGGAGAAGATTTTGTGTTCAGTCCATTGCAATTATCAGCATATTATTATTTCAATACGGTAAGTAATTAAATTTATTTGCAGTAAATGAGAAGTTTGAAATGCAAATACTGTTTTTACATTTCAGTAGGGTAGAAAAATATGTGCAATACTGAAAACATGCCGATATTCTGTCGGATATACACTGAGCAGTGTATGGGCGTAGTGTAGTATATACTTTTGTCTGAGTAGTTTTTCTTCTAAAGATTTGTACCGTGCCCATCTATCTGTATGTGGAGATCGTGAGCATTTAGAATTTTCGACAATCCATAATCCATCATTTTATCACATTCAAAACATTTTATGTATCGTATTTATCGAATGTTTAGTAGTTCTGCGAATTTTATTGTTAAATTGTTGTTAGATTTTAGAGACTAAAAATAATATCGAAAGTCCATTGTAGTAGCTGAAACAAGTGAGAACTATTAATCATCCACAACGTAATTAATGTATTTAAAACTAAAGCGTTTCTCATGCAATTCTTAAAATTGATACTGGCTGTTTATAATAACAATAACACAACCAATATATACATTAATTTCGCATTCTGTTTCCTTTAACTGCCAGGTCCCACTTTGGAATAAAGAAATCGAAGGATATTGGAAGGCTTTGGAATCATCTCTTAGAGAGTTGGCCTACAGTGAAGGAGATCTAGAGGTGTATTCGGGAGTAACAGGTGTTGGCATGATGGCAGACAGCAGTGGAAGAAAGGTGCCCATGTTCCTACACGCTAACACCAATGAGCGATATTTGCCGCTACCTGCAGCTTTAACGAAATCCGTCGTTAATTCCAAAAATCAACAAATCGTTTTCGTGCAAGTACAGTACTCAGAAGAAACTCCACAATTATTGGCGGTAAGCCCTCCAATTATTCGCGGTGCCGGTTGGTGAGAATCAATTCAATGTGCAGATTAAATGCTTTGTAAACGTTTTCCATTTTGATAAGCATTTACGCCAGAATAGTTAGCATTCAAAGTTGGATTCTGAAACTTCGTAAGGAGAAAAATACTAGATTCAAGCGCCAACTGTTGTCGATTATCACAATAGATTACGAATGCTTATCGGAGTTAGTCTCCTTTCTCCACCATTCCCTAATTCCATTTTAGGATGTGTAACGTAGTTTGTGATTTGCGTTTGCACAGACATTGTGTTTCTCTCCTCTTATTCTCTGTTTAGATCTTGGGGTTTCAGAAATGGACGCTCAAGGCGTGAGATCTCTCTTACACTCCAATCTGTATCTGGCATTAGAACTGATGAGTGGCATGTGATGTGTGTGCGGAGAGGCCGCGTGCTCTCCCCTCTGTTCAATAATTCTCCTAGATGTTTGAGCTAACGTGTTCTGTGGGTGCTCAGGTCGAAAGCGTACAAGCCGAGCATGTTGCTCTCTCTACTTTTCGTTTCTCTGGTGAGAATTTGAGCTAATGTACGCAGTATGTGCGCAGGTGGAGAGCGTGTACGTAGAGGGCGTGTGGTTTTTCCTCTGTTCCATGTAATAATAATTTGAGCTAATGTGTGCGCAGTGTGTGCTAATGTGTGCTGTGTTCGCAGGCGGAGAGCGTGTGCGCAGAGGATGTGAGCTCTCTCCTCTGTTCCAAGTGATAATGATTAGAGCTAATGTGTGCTGTGTGTGCGCAGGCGGAGAGCGTGTGCGCAGAGGACGTGTGCTCGCAGCTGCGCTGGCTGCCGTGGCGCCACGTGCCCGCTGCGGAGCGCCCGTCCATCACGTGCTGCAGGGCTGACGACGCCCTCCTGCGCAGCCGCCTGCCCCGCGCCTTTGCACGGGGCCCTGCGCCCTCCGCCGCGCTGCTCGTCGGCCAAGCAGAACACTACGACTGAGCTACTGAGTCAGTAGAGCAGTCCTTCCACCGTCTACGCTACAAGTTTATCTATAGGTTTAATAATATCACATATCCATCTCGAGAATTTTGTGGATGTTGACGAAGCAATTGTGAAGAACTTTCCTGAGAATTAAACGTTGTGCAAAACGCTTTGAAAAGTAATGTCTGTAGTTCTTTATTGTTCTTTATTAAATTTACAATATTGCATATTATGTCCATAATAATGTATGATCTCAATTTCATCGTATTTATTTATTACCCTAAAATGAACAAGTTCATATTATTGTAATCATCTACGATTTAGGACGAACACATTCAAAAGATTTTAACGAACCTGAATTAAATATATGCTTTACACTTAACTGCCCAATTTACTTTCGCTGTACTCCGTCGAGCTTATATACCAGCGAAACTCGTTTTGTACAGACTATATATACAGTAGAAAGTCGTGTCTACGCACTGTCTGTGTACAATGGCTAAGTGCATATGTGGCAATGCAGCTAAACAGACCTTCACTGCATAACGCAGTTACGGTCCAGGCAACCGCCATTTGCTTTCGCTATTCACCACGCTCTTCTTCGGACTTAACTGTTAGCTTAAATCAGTTAAGCACAATTTTAGGCGATTCGAACCGACAAATGCCGTGACTACGAGTGTGGACGGGTAAAACCATCGCGGCTGAAGCAACATCTAATATTCAGAAATTACAGACGTTGCTTGTGGTTTCATGCAAATATGTGCTGGGCCGGCGGACCTTACGTTTCTAAATTACGTTGTAATTAAATTAAAATAAAGAAGTTGGCGGATATTTTCAAAGGATATCCGAAAACGTTAGTGTTCATAATATATCAGAATATATTATAACGGAAAAATGGAGCTATTTTGAGAATTTTGTTTCAGAAAATTGCATTACCTTTCCAAGAAATAACGAGAAAACTATTCTTTTTTATGTACATGGCTTTATTTTAAGATCTAATTTTTTGAGCAGATTATGTTTAAGAAAAAACTTTTCTATCTTCCATATTGTGCTTTTGCACTTTTAATTTTTTTTTTCAAAAATACAGAGAGTTTGACAAAAATATGATCTGCTCTTTATACTTTCTGGTAATTGGACGTATATAAAGAGTAATTTACGTAGTATAGAGGAAGATATGTAATGCCGAAAATAGATTTCGAGATTTCAAAGAACATACACGTTCTGGGCTTCTCTGACACCGAAAAAGTGGTTATTTTCAAAACGTCCGTCCATCCGTCCGTCCATCCATCTGCCCGTCCGTGGCCCCTACACTGGCCCCTAAATTATTAATAAGTATTTTCCTTTCTCGTATTCGTACGAATATACGGAGTAATATCTGTAGTTAGAGAAAGGTATGGAACGCTGTGCCAAAAATCGGCGATTATTCGACGGAAATACTCATATTGTTTTATCCCGATATAGAATAAGTACAGTGCCAAATTATTATAACTTGCACGTATGAAAATAATACAATTTTCTTCCAACTGTATTTTTTTATGGTCACATTTTATGAACTTCAACTTGTGGTACACCAATATGCAATTATTATAGATTATTTAACATCTGAAATAAGCAAGGTACATGATAAAAATCACAGGTAACATAGAGATTTCGTTTTGGGGATTTTGTGATGCCATCTTTCAATTTGATCACTTCCATGATCGTTTTTCGCACACTGTTATTCCACTTAATAGCACTACAGCCAAAACTCAGTCACTGCATTCACATTTACTTACAATTAAAGCACGAAAGGTTCTATAAAGCTCAAAAACGAAATAGCTGCTAAATAATTTGTTGTGTAAGTAATGATAAAACAGGTGGGAGAATTGCTTTACAGGTGTGCCAATACCTCAAACTAGCCATCAAATGACAAAAATATTATTGGAAATAAACATAACGAACCTTCTGTAGTATAATAAAGAGCATATATAAAATGAATGACAAGAATAGAAAAAAAATTAAAGTGATCATAATAATTTGTCCACTCACTGTAGATAAAAGATCTTGTAATATGTAGAAAATTACTCCCTCTAACAGGTTATTAGGTCAGATTTCAGAAATTATGGGACCTTGATATAAGAAGTGGGTTTTTCAAAACGTCCAATCGTCTGTGAACATCACTAGCGCCAAAATCATCCGTTGGATTTCTTCCAAAACAGATATTCCCTGATCGATTTGTCTCTACTCGAAGCACTGCGATACTGAAAAACATTATTTAATTTTTGGGGATACTTTATATAGAGCCCCTGGGTCATTTTCAAAATGTTATGAAGGATGACTCTAAATTATTTCTTCAAATTTATCGAAGAATCATAAGTATCGTAAGAAGTAAATTTATCGTAAAATACATTTGTAAAGGTGGCATAGGTCCGATTTTCACTACTAAGTCCGAATTTTTGAAAATTTCAAAAGTTTGAATTTTTTCGGCGTCTTCCTACAAGTACAATATTGAAGAGAGAGATTTTTTCTTCAAATTAAACGTATCCATAATTATTTCTTTCATTAAGGTTATGTAAATTGTTTACAACATATTTGTAGTTTTCGCGCTATGTGTAATTTTATGCTATGTTCACTACAATAGCACATACTTTCTCGCATTATTAGACATTAATATTGATTTCTACGCTACTAATACCTCAGCTATTCCTTTACAACGTCGAATTCCACCAATTCAAATAAAACAACTGTGATATATATATCAGCACTAATTGTGATAGGAGCAGCTATCATTTCTTACTTTGACAAATAAAACAAACAGGAATAAAATTAACTATGACATTATTCGCAGCAAATTATACAGACGCGAGCAACGCACAGTTGCCAGCGCAGAGTAGTCAAAAGTATGCGCAATTCGTTGGACACGTTGTATCCAAAATAGAAAATCAAGTTCGTTCAAAAGTTGTTTATTCCAATACAATTTTACAATATAATAAGCCTCTGACAAGCTCAAGTATCATATAATAAAATATTTCATTAAGAAAAAATATTTATCTTCATAATTGCAATTGTAGGAGGACGACGGAAAAACTTTGAATTTTTTTCAATTTTCGAAAAATCAGGGTTTTCAACGAACATGAGACCTGAACAATTAAACGGTCATGAGACCTGCCTCTTAAAGGTCGAATTGGCTTAATGTAAAATGTCCTATGGGCTTAATGTAATGTGCTCCCCAAAATTAAAATATAGGTTTCAAATTCAAGGTACCAGGACATCAGCCAGGTCGGTTGGGGAATATCAATTTTGGAGAAAATCAGCTGAACAGTTTAGACGCAACCCTTGTTCACAGACGGACAGACAGATGTTTTGCATTCATTCGATTTTTCGCTATCAAGGACCCACAAAACAAGGATTCTGGTAACATCGCGTTATCATTCCAAGTGTCTCTTTATATTTAGGCATTCATCTAGACAGTAAATTAGACTGATAAAAGCATATAAATCCGGAAGTAAAAAAACTCGGAAATCCTTAAATTTCGTAAAGCAAATTCTAAAGAAAAGTTCAACAAACGCCAAAGAACTAGCGAATCTTTCTCTGACTCGCCCTCTTATAGAATAAAGTGTGGCATGTTGGGATCCATACACAAAATCATACCGGAAAAATCTAAAAGGAAGGAATGCAAATGGGGAATAAGTTTACTTATAGAAAAACTAACGCAATAAAAAAGTCCAGGGAACTGCAAGAAACGAGAACAAGACCGAGGCATTGGGCACTTTATAAATTGTACGTACGGAGATCGACCAGCTTGGAAGAAAATTCAACTTAGACTAGAAAAAAGAAATTAATACGGCCGAAACGATAACACCCAAACAATTTGGATGAAAAACAAAATTCAGATCTAAATTCTAATTAAGAAGATTAATTTGGTAACAAAACAATTAGAGATTGGAACAGTTTACCCGCAGAAACTTTCAAAGCCATTCCTCAAAGTGTCCGAAATTTTAGAAATTAGTTACAACTAGCTGAGAGAGATGGTAATTGAGTAAGTAAGTGATGATAAGTGCTGGTCAGTGTAATTAAAAATAACAGTATATGTTAGAGCTGTGAAGTGTACTGAACTCCGTCAATGCCTTTTCTTGAAAATCTAATTTAGTCAAATCGATGAAGCATGTATTTATTTTTAGTGTCACTAACATATAATAGTTGTATATAATAATAGAGGTGAAATACTTTTTATAATACCTAATATTAGTGATAGGATGATTATTGTATTATTATTATTATTATTATTATTATTATTATTATTATTATTATTATTATTATTATTAATTAACTGCCACCAGGTTATGCCCAATTGCAATTGAAATAAATGTATGTAAGTACAATCATTTTTAGAAAAAGGAATGTCCATAAATATATAGGTGAACCAAAATTTACCTGTCACCAAACTCAAAGATTCTTTGGTGTATTGCAAACAAAAACATGCACGTTCACTGCATAAACAAATTAATGAAGTGGGATGAAATTAAAGTGGTAGATTATTCATTTCACATGCAGACATGATGTTATTTGAATGCAACTTTGAAACATCGTTTATACGATGTTTTAAAACTTGGTAATTTTGAGAGCATTAAAGAAATGTTGTACTGTAGAAAAATATAGAATTATTTGAAAAGTATTTCACAAAACTGGTCGACTTTTGGATATGGTAAAAGATGGCACTGGAATTATAAAAGCAACTATCCGATTTGTCAGGGATCCAAAAATGCAACAACTAAGTGAAGCAGCAAGCAAGTAAGTAATGCAGCAAGCAAGCAAGCAGGTGAATAAAACAGGAATACCACAATTTTCTGTGATTTGACAAGGTAGTTCTTGAGGCGACGAGTAGAACACTGAAGCCAGAAAGTAAGCAAAAGAAGCTCCAGAATGTTAGCGGTATCGTCAAAATCATCCCAATCCAATTAAGTATCAAAGCAAACAATGACGAAAAAAATTAAAAACTATAGTGTGAAATTTAAGCTAAAGTGTAATGTTGCTTTGGTCTTCTCACATGAAATTACTTGAACGTGGAAGTGCACTGAACTTCTAGATTGGTACTTGGTAAAAGGAGATCTAGAGAACTTCGTCAAATTTGTAATTTTGACAATTTTCCTGTTAGATAACGCTTTCTATTGAAATCGCTTATCAATTTATTCGGAGAACGTCCTTTTTGCTCGAGGCGTATCTTGATTCTCCACTCTAATGAATTCAGCATTGTTTTCATCCGAGATAGCACTGGTCATCGACTATTTCAAAATAATCAAGCCGTGGAAATTTCTTTCATTGTAGGATTTTTGTAGAAGTTTGTTAATAAACAGCAAAATACGTAACAATACTGCTTGAATGGATACTGATTGTAGTTTTAAGTTTTCGGCTAAGGGTTTAAATTAGTTTTCTGTGTACACGAATTTCAGTATCCTTCTTAGTTAGCCTTCTTCTTTTTCAGTAGCCTTTATAGAGCAACGATCTCACGAAATAAAACCCAACCGAAGTGGATTGGTTGTAATATATTTTTCGAAGGATGTGTTATGCTTATACATACTGAGAATACATTACATAAAAAAGAGAGTAGAAAACCAACAATCAAACATTTGATAACTCTCAAAGGAAACAAAAATCATCCATTAACAAGTAATGCTCTTCGAGACCGTGGGCAAGCACATTTCTACTCTTCTCTTTTTCTTTAAGTCCTTTGAATAGTTAAAGAATGTCTGCTACCTTTGTTTAACATTGTTCAGTGGAAAGAATGATCTCTAAATTTGCAAATTCTTATAACACGAGCCAATGCTCGAAAACTGCTTTCAAAATTGTTCAACTAAATCCCTCCCCTTAAATACTATGAAATATTACGTACACCAGACCACTGAGTACGACACTCCACAATTTATACCACTTTGACAAACAATATAAAAGGAATATCAAGTATCGAGTTTATAAAATTCAAGTAGCGTGCACTTCCTCAGCACTTATTACATTATTTACTTAAATGGGGGGCTCGCTACTCTCTGCATTTACTTTTTACACTTATGCAGGGTCTAATGAAAGCTACTTTACGACGGAGGACGTCACGACGCGCCATCACTGCCCGTAATCGTTGAAAAAGGTGGCTAGGGCACTCGGGAGTACATTCAAGTGCCTCCTACGTCTTAGAAAACTGGGCGAACTTGAGGTTTCTCGCAGTCTAATGTGGGCTGATGAGCGCAAATGTCCGAATATCCGAAGCCTTACGCGGCGATGCAGTGTCCCAATCCCTGGAAACCTGGATGGAGCGGGTTAAGTAGCCGTCTCTCTTCCTCGTCCTGGCACCACGCACACCACCACTCCCCAATAGCACACGTTTTCAACTTCTGCTATTGCGTCTCGAACTTCTCTCTTCCGCATCCAAAATCCTTCATCCCGCTCGCTTACCAGCTCCTCCGCGCTTCACAATTACGTCATGGAGGGGTAGCACACTCCTCTGCCGGCTGAAGAGGTTGCCCCCGGCAGTATATATATGTATATATATATATATATATATATATATATATATATATATATATATATATATATATATATATCAAGCAATAATCATCTTGCAAGGCCTCACCACAACTAAATCCTTCAATAGTGTTGCAAGCCATATTTGCATTACTCAGGAGATCCATATCTGACTTCTCCATATTATATATCTTGGCACTTAGCTGTTGTGAAACGGAGGGGGGGTGAAACCACGTGTGATGTTAGGCAGTACCATGTGTAAAGCAGTGAAACACATTGGGAGTATTTTGAATTTCTTAATTTAGTAGAAAAAACTTAAAACTAAACTTAATCTATTTTTACATTGAAGGGCGTGAGCATTAGGCGCAATGATCCCGCCCGAAATGGACATTTACTATTGACTAAAACCCTTTCGCGGGCCTCAATAAAAGGCCCCGCGGGCCGATGTTTGGAGAACCCTGGTTAGAGTAATAACTTACTACACATAGGAAGAAGAGTAATCCACTTTCTCGTTATCCAGTCCCCATAATGACATTTTTGTCGAAAATTCGCCGTTTTCCCCCGCAGCCTAAAAATACTTTGGGTATTCTGCGTAAGTAGTACGCAAGAAAGTAAAAGTGCAAATGTTAATTACCTAACACATAATTTGCAAAAATTCGATTTCTTGAGTTTTGGAGTTTTTATAAACATGGACTGACAATGATATATACCGACATACTTTCAATGATGGTGAAAGATAAACAAAAAGTTTCAAGAAGAGACGCACACATTCATACACATATAGACGTAGACTCTTGCTTTTACACGCACATAGACAAGGAACCAATATCATAAAATTTCAAAATGTATTTGCGGCAATTCTCATTAGACTAATAATTTTTAATCACATTTTGAAACAAATATACTAGAACATTCTCGAGTTTTACGTTTCTGATATAAGTTCGAATGAAATGTAACGTATACATTATATTACATTCAGGGACCTCGGTGGGCGATGGGGTTAGCTTATTGGCCTCTGTGCGCTGTTTTGATTCCAGTCGAGGTGGCCGAATTTTCGAAGGACGGAAAATCCACAGTAGCCATGACACATTTGTGGCATGTAAAAGAACCTTGGCTGTATGCCCGGCAAAATTATATCCCTTCGACAACATTCGCCCTAACGAGATTTCACTTTCCCCCAGAGAGTTCCGACATACGTAGTAACTGAGCCAACATCTGGCTTAAAAATTGAGAGCCATATCCCAGGCGTACTGCGCCTGCCCGACAAGGTCCCAGACCCGTGTCGGAGATAGGTTTCTAAAGACGCCTGGGCCGAAAACTCAGGGGAGGACCTGAGAAAAACTCAGGAAACCACCCTGAGTATTTCCTCCCAAGAAAATCCATCACGAGTCACCGAACTTCCGAACATGGGAGGTAGGACCAAAGAAGATGATATTACATTCGAATACATTGTTAAACTGTTTATTATAATCAAATTCTCAAAATTGTAGATCATTTTTAAAGTCAAAAGTATAAGATTATGACCTTTCACCATCAATATTAAGTTGAAAAGTCCTCTTCAGAATAACCGTATCTTCCCATTGTTTAACTAAAAACCAATCAGAAAACTTTCCTTCTAATCATTAAAATAAAAATCTCAGTATATTACAACACTATGCACTGCTTGAATGAATATTGCAATGATCCATATCCTGAAAGCGTGATAAATATAATAAGCACTTGAGATATCAAGAACTTGAAAATGATATAAATTGAGAAAATTCGAAGCGATGGTCAACCAGTACAAAATGGCTTCGCTGACGTTGGTCTTCCTAGCAACCGCTTTATTGAGCATTGGCCAGGCATCTGCAAACTGTTCATTTCGTCATGCATTATTGCCGGTATGTAGCACATTACATCAAGCGCTTTCAATCGGCGAGTCGCAGACACACTTCTGTGACGGTACATACAGTAAGATTACATACATAAAGATACATACAATAAAGATTTCCATGATCTTATTTTACAATAGTAGAAAAAATGTTTGAATAATATTAAGAACTGCGAAATATAGATAATACTGATAATGCTTCCTTTCAATAATATAGTTCCAGTAAAGAGATAAATAACGAGGAAAAGATATTTCAAATGCACAATGCTGATAGAAATTGTTGATCAATTGCATACAGAAAGCCACTTTTTTCTTAAGATTGAATAGTTATTTATAAAATACGTATGGTAACACATCTTATTACAATTAAAACGATGCTTTAGGCTAAATTTGGTAACCAATTCAGTATTTTAGTACCAAGTACCGATACGAATTTCATTCAGTCTTTATGGTCTTTTTAAGTTTTCTGTTTTCCATAAATTTTATTTAAATTCTTTTCTGTGATCTTCCTGTGAAAACTGGCAGACTGATCTTCAATAGGGGACTGTAGATTATCATCACACCTATTACGAAACCGATTATTGTTATTTTTAGTGGACCATGGATTTTAGGACACTTGGTTAGTGATGCATTCATAGTAGGGATTAATGAGCAGTGACCCTTCGAAAAGTTTAAATGGGACCTCAAGGGTTTGCACAATAAAACATTTTCATAATGTCAGAACTCTGAATAAATTACGCCTAGAACCAATAGATAAATCTTCAGTCACATTCGTGGTGACAAACAAGGACACAGTGGTCAGATGATTCGTTGCCTTATAGTTGCCTTATTTATATGTTAACTATAGTGCCATGTGTTATAGCATACATTAAATGAAAACTTTTGGTCATTTTCTTGGTTGTGGAAGTTAATACTTTTGCTACAGTTAATAACGCGTTGACTTGCATTTTGCAGTAAATTAATTCATGTGGTCATATCGGATATTTTTACTTAATAGCAAAAGGAATACTTTTTTGCGAAACATTATTATATAATTGGGCATTTTGAATGTACTTTATACTTTCTAGAAATAGAATTTTACTTCTGAAACTGTCCTAGGTGAAATTGTATTTACAAATTTGACAGTTTACATGTGAAGTCAACGCGTGGGTTTCAGTTCCCCCCAAAAGGACTTGTTACGTTTTTTGGCAACATTTTAGTATAAAAAATTGAAATCACATTAAATGTATTATACAAAAAATGCGAAATGATATAATTAAAAACATCCTACATTTAAAAAATATTATTTATTGAACATTCGGTACCTAGAAGATAACTGAAGCATTCCGGGATAAAAAGGATGAAATATATTTTTATATTGTTTGGATATCAAGGAAAAAGTGAAAACAATCCTCTCAAACTTAGTTTTGTGGAATGGGCGAGCAAAATTTCCCCATACTTTGTTAAAACGGGCGGATAAAATACTATACATTTTTCAAATCTATACAAGTCTTTATAATTTGTAGCTTGACTGGTCTAGCTGCATGAAAAAGTTAATTTAAAAAATTTACATAGAGTTTTACTCTTCAGTTTACTAAAATGCAATTTTGTTAAAAGAGGAGTTTTCACGACTTTAATAGACCTTTATTTATAAGAAAATTGCTTTCTAGTTGGTTTAAGTACGGAAAAATTGAGACAATAGGGAAGGGTAATGCACACTAAGAGTAAATTTACTTCTTGGCGCGAATCATCTGATATTTTAAAACTTATTTCTACACAATTTTTTGAAATTCTGCAATATTTATTTTGGAGTTAAAAAAACTACAATTATTTATCAACTTTTTCAGATTCGAATATTTATTTGAACATCAGGTTTTGATTCACATTATCATGTCGCAATAACATTTGCAATGAGGCAACCTAAAATAAAAACTACCAATGTGGCCACAACTATTGCATACATTTCCTTTTCCACAATACAGCCCTTTTGTCACTGAATTCTATTTCTCTTTGTGTATAACTCTCCCGATAAGAGTGTACTCAAAAGCACACGCTTAACGATTTCGTAAGGCTAACCGGAGTTGAAAGGGCGAAAGCAGCAGCTGCAGTACAAAACATTATGGGAAGCATTAGTGACTGATTTGTGACAGACAAATCAGTCACTAATCAGACAAATCGTCTGGCTAGATTTCGCTTATAGGGTAAACTAATAGATAATGTGCGTAATACGTTGAAGAAAGTTAAGTTGGAAATTTTGAAAGCAACTTGGGAACTTATAAAATCTCAAGTATCTGTAAGAAGTAAGAATCTGTTTTTGTGAAGGAAATATTTCAGAAACAAAATAAAACTAAAGGTCATATTATGGTTATTTATTTACTTGCAAGGCCGTACGATATCAATAGCGAGCTAGAACGTTATTTTGATAATCACATAGAAGTGTTAGAAATGCTATTGGAAATGTATTAAATAAATATTCTAAAGTTGTATTTAATTTCAGAGTGTACAGCCACTTATCCTTGCCAGCAATGAATATACAGACGTGCGCAGAATCGTAAAATCAGATTCTTCTTCCCAAATAACGGTGGAACAGGGAGATTACATCACTCTCGTGTGCCCTGGTCAGTACAATTATTTGTCAGGTGGCAACGTATTTCCTCAGCAACTTGTCAAAGCCTTATGTGTATCTGGATCCAGCTTCTCCGCTGATGGACGAATTATCGACGTTAGTCAGGTATGTACTCTTTTAAATACATTTCAGATCACTTACTTTCTCTTCTTATTCACTTCTTTGACGATGTCTATTTCCTTTACCAACAATCTGTTTTATTTTTCATTTTACGTTCATCTAAATTTAGTCTAACACTTCCTACGTCTCCTCACAGAATATTACTTGTCTAGTGATTGGGAAGGAATAAGGAAGATGAAACCGTATAAATAACCTGTATTTTTCAGTTCATAGAATGCACTCTGTACAAGTAATGTGTTTGTCCCAGAAGCTAACCGTATAAATAACCTTTATTTTTCAGTTCATAGAATGCACTCTGTACAAGTAATGTGTTTGTCCCAGAAGCTAACAAACGAAACTAAATCAGATGAAATGAATTTTATTTACTAAACAATATTTTTAAGAAAGAAAATTTTATAATTTTAATTCTTCTGATTAAATAATAATCTTGTACAACTAACTTGATGGTCGTCCCACATCTTCCCCTTTTATGCGACCCTACATCATTAAAACTTATAATTGGCGTGAGCTCCGTTAAAACTAAAGATTTTCATTCTTCCTGCTTCACCCAAGAAATCAACATTGAATCACCCATCTGTTTCATGAATATTACTTTATTCTTCAGCTCTCAAAAAATCTAGTATTTCTATAACCTTGTAACAAATTATTCAAAATACCGGTTCCTAAATTTGGAAACTAAATTTTAAAACAAAAAATTAAAACTAAATTTTTAAACTAATTTATCCTAAATTTTAAAGATGGTTTCGATCCTGGTTATGTTAGAGGGTGGCTAACTTCTCAGCATTTCCAGAGCGAGTAGGGATGGCTAGCTTCTCAGAATGCCTAGGATGAGTAGGGATGCTACTCATCTGAGACACGTCTTGGGTAAATAGGAATATTGTCGCGTAGCCCAGACAGCTGGTGCCCACGTAAGCATAATTGCGTAGCTCCGCCTCGGAAAGAGCGTCTCAGCAGTAACAGCTTATATAACGGCTTGAGCTCCGCTTAGCGGGGGGACGAGCTCGTCGCACGTGCGCACGGGCCTTTCACTCCCCCGTCGGTTCAGATCGGCCCAAACTGGCCCTTCCGACCTCCATTCACCCCTAGTCGGTTCAGAACGGCTCAAACTGGCCATGCCGACCTCCCTTCACTCCTAGTCGGTTCAGATCGGACCAAACTGGCCCTGCCAACCTCCCTTTACCCCTAGTCGGTTCAGATCGGCTCAAACTGGCTCTGCCGACCTCCCTTCACCCTTCACCGTCGGTTGAGATCGGCCATAACTGGCCCTGCCAACTCTCCTCCGCCCCGATAGTTCAGACCGACCTTCAGGGGTCCTGCTAGCAGCTTCTCGCCCCCTGACCAACGTGAACTTCGAGTGTTGCTAACCCATTTGATGACCGCTGAAAAGTCTCTCTTCCCGAGAACAGTCCTTGATGAGGCTGGGCTACGTCAGGTGCCAATGTAACACTACCCCAATAAAATGTTGTTTGCCATGACTGGGGTCATCCCTGTTCTTATCTCCCATCCGCCTTAGGCCTTTACGAGAATTGGGAACGGTCCAGAGGGCACCTTCCGCCCTTACTGACCTGCCACGTTCTCGCATGTGATACCAGATCCATTCCCCACGACAATACGGGCAGGTTAGAGTCAAATTAAAGGGTTCGGGTGGCATAGTGACCCGTGATTTTCCCGTGCCGTCGTAACACACGCCGTCGCCGCTGGCCTCTAAAGTGCAGTAAATTATTTTAAATCTTTTATTACAGCCGTTTTATATCGCCTACATTCTGTTGATAAATTTCTTCAATTTATATAAGCACCAGAGCATTTAAATAGTTCTTAAATTCTTGCTCTACTTTGAATTATTTGCTTTACAAACATTACTGAATGGGGGGGAGGGTCTTTAGATGTCACGAACTGTATTATCTATATTGTATTTTCATGTACACTTTTGTTTTACTCAATTTGAATTTTATGTCATTAAAATATGCCATTTTGTTCCATAATTTGCGGGTAGCACGTTGCTAACTACTATTTGATAATTTTTTATAATTTTTATTCTGTGAACCATAGGCCAAAGGTTTTTACACAGTCACTGTTTTGATTTATACGCTCAACTGGCAGCCTGCGCGTTTAGTGACCTTCTTCACCATTTGATTATTTGTGATTGTGGATTTTATTCCACCTGACGTCACCTACCGATCATTATTTGTCTGGTGAGTCTGCCAATGAGTTTTATTGCTGGATTTGCGGACAACGGGCAAAGCGAGGAATGTCAGTTGGCATCTGAGGTGTTTTGAATTTGGTTTTTTGCTGCATATTATCTGTAGCTTTAAAAAAGGATGAGATTTTGAACTTATTTCGTTATGACTTTGATTGCTGGTGAATGGAGGTAAGTTGTAGCTACTGTTCGAAAATTTGATACACGTTGTTTGGCGGTGGATAGAATGCAGACGCGATGAAGAAATTTTCTGTTATGGTGAGTGATGTAATGGAAATTGGTGTTGCTTTGGATCATTTCCATAAGGGTGGTGGATCTTACTAGGAATTTGAAGAGGTGTACTTTGTCTCTAGTTGTTACGTAAAGAGAGAAGGGCAATGAGATAAGTCTAATAAGGCGTCGGTACACGATCTTCCTAGATTATTTCACTTGAGCATCTCATCTCAATGTTTTGTCAAATTTAATTCCTAAATATTTCTCAGATGGAGTCAAATCAATTGTGGTGTTGTATATTGTAAATTCCGGGGTATTGTTGAGATTTATTTTTCTCTGGCGAAGATTTGTGTTTTTCATTTCTTCTCATTTATATTCAGTTAACGCCAGTTTTCAAAAAAGTGAACTGAATATTCAATTTGTTGTTTTAAGGATGAGATTTTCCCAGCGCGAACATCATATACATTAAGAAAGTATTTAATGTCCAGAATTTTTGAAAGGTCATTTAAATACAAGAATAAAAACGGTGAAAGACCTGCCCTGTGTGAACACCGGCAAGAATACGTTTATTGTTGGTTTAGAGATGTATTTCGTTTGAATGTTTCGATTTGTGAGATAATGTTGGAGAAGAAGGAAGATGGGTTGTGGCAAACTTGTGTGTAATTTGTTTAGCTGCGATTGATGACGTACGCAGTCAAATGCAAAGCTTAAGTCGAAGGGTACTGCTGGTGATGTGCGCCGGAGTATAGGAAAAAGCAGCTTCGAGCTTGGGGCGCAGGGCTTGGGTACCGGACGTTCCCGAAACCGAATTTTGTTTGAGTTGGTGGATTCGAATGAGATTTAAGATTTCTGGAGGTAATGGATCTTGGGTACTCTAAACTTTACTAGACAAATATGTGGCTATTTTCATGTAATCCAGAATTTTTTTTCGTTTACCGTTTCTATTGCTGAGTCAGATTCATTGGTGTTTTCTAGATGTTTCGATGATAGCTTGAAAGTTGGTAGTAGTGGATTTTTTTTCAATTTATATTCTGACTGTATTTATATAATAATAATAATAATAATAATAATAATAATAATAATAATAATAATAATAATAATAATAATAATAATACAGGGCTACCACTATCAATATTACTAATTTTTTGTTTAACTACAGGTGGCGTGTTACTCTCCACCAACACCGGAAGTGAACAGGAAGGAGCCGGGAATGTGTGGATTAAACACAATTATCATCGAAGTGGGATACAATATTCCTGTTCTATTAGCTCCCTTCTTCCTGAAGCTGTATGAAGTGTGCTACGACATAGTAAAGTTAACCCCTGTAAACGCACGACATTTAGTCGTCTCAGGGGAACGAAGAAGCGCCAGCGCTTCATACAGCGCCTATTTGTTGCCCATAGACCCAGCTATAGGTATTCCATTACATCATATATTATGCTATTAATTATTATTTTTCTATGCAGAATGCGAGAAAAAAAGGTTGGATAATATCACTTCCTTAGAATCATCTGGTATAAGTCAGTAGTTCATCAGGAGGAAACAGCGTTTTAAAGTTTTACATTTTATACACTTCAAAAAGAAACAAAAAGTTATCTAATCATGTCAAAGTAAAAGTTGAGATACATTTTCTCCTCATGCATTTGCAATTAAAAACTAATTTAAGTGCCATTTAATGGTCTATACTAGGTCTTTTGGAGTTCACCGCCACAAATGAGGACAATATTGTAAATAAAATTAGCTTTGGAAAACAAAGATATGTTTTAGGAATCTGCTGTTTATTTGCCAGAAGTGTATAATACAATCTTAATGAATTACACAGTAGTTTTGTATTCATTTACAATGCTAAAATTTGGAAGACTTAAATAAATAATAGTTAATTCACAAAATAGATATAGTACGGAAATATTTAACTAGCGATACTCCACCCAATGGTTTGAATTTATTTGAATTCACCTAACATGTGGAGACTGAGACTTTAAGATTTCGCAAAGCAGGATAATTACGTA
The DNA here is from genome assembly GCA_011170035.1 of Teleogryllus occipitalis. Taxonomy (NCBI): domain Eukaryota; kingdom Metazoa; phylum Arthropoda; class Insecta; order Orthoptera; family Gryllidae; genus Teleogryllus; species Teleogryllus occipitalis. The sequence continues at coordinate 7,323 of BLKR01004944.1, read as the reverse complement.
CTCAGATAATATTAATTTAATTATCCAATTTAATAAATAATTACGAATATTTTTCCCTTCCGTGAATGTACGACTTGTACAACGACTTGTACAATGGACAGTATTTTTCGTACAAAATACCTAAAGGGCCCAATTGAACTCATGATAACCATAAAATTTTTATACATAAAAGTTCTGTCCGGTTCTTATTTCTTTTAACAAGAATTAACGGTCAATAAATATGAACTCATTACAAATATAAACTCATTATTATTATTATTATTATTATTATTATTATTATTATTATTATTATTATAAATAGCGAATTTTTACAACGTATGAAAAAAGGATTGTCACCAAAATAAACACTCGTATTTCTAAAGCAAGCTGGTTGAGTTTTGCGACCATTCCAATTTAAAACGAATATATTCATTTTTGAAACGTTCTCTTCAGGATGTCTCAACGTAATTTTTGAAATTTAGGAAAAACTCGCTCAGTTTTTTTCTTTAAATTTATGTTCTCGTATTTTTGTAAAATGGCGGAGGTATGATTTTCAGTGGAACCTCTGAATTTTCAATTCTTGCAAAAAATTTAAATATTTTCGATCACTTCCAGCAACTACATGATTGAAGATATTTTTTCTGAAAGAAATTTCCTCCTTTTGATTAAATATTTAAGAAATATCTTTTTCAATGTTTTAAAAATTTGAGTAGTTTTTGGCCTAAATTATAGTAAAATAGTGACAATTTAAAAAATATTTAAGGGGAGAAGGACATACCTATCTCGCTCACATTAATTTTTCAATTTTTAGCTACACATATCTCAAGAACTATTTTACTTACAGGGTTGATTTTTTAAAAATATTTAACATTTAAACCTTTGTTAATATAACCAGCCCAAAAATTTAATATTAAATTGTTGGTTTTGGTTCAGTAATTGTTATTAAATTATGAAAAAATTACACATTTTTTGAGTTATAATATTTTTTTACATTTAAATGGCGAATTTGTCAGGTAATTTTGTGGCTTATTATGACTTTACAAACAATATGTTATAAAAATGAAGCATTTACTACTATTTTCCCCAAAGATAAATGTTCCTAAAGTTAAAAAAACAAAAATTTGAGAAAATTGACTTCAAACTTTTGGTGCTAAATTGTGCATGTACTCAATCACTCAGTGCATTCCTACTCCATATTGTCGGTTATCTGGAACCTCTTAATTGTTTCATTTTCTTTTAGCTTAATGATTCTTCTTCTGTTTCTGTTTTAGGAAATGATTTATTTATTTTTTTCGCATATGCACGTTGTTTGGCAACGGAGGAAACTTTGGTATTTCTTTCAATAGATATTTCCTATTATTTCATCATTACAATTGGGTTTTATCTACACAATACTTTTCTTCTATTCGTATTTACTTCTATACTCGCAATTACTTCTATATTCGTACAGCTATTTATAACAATACAACTACAACAATGTAATAGTTTATATTATTATTCACAACAATAGACGTTTTATTTATAATTAACAAAGGGAACACGCTAGACGTAAACAGTGCAGCCATGCACTGCAAAGAATATCTCGAACTTCACAGATATATTAAAAAAAATGTTTTTTTTTTAATTCCACATTCCTCCACTCCCACTCTTTGAATGCCCTGCCTATATTATTTTTAGGGACTAAAACATATTAAAACATGCATAAACAAAATCAGTATGATCAGGTGAAGACATACAATAAAATGGCGGAAGTTGTAAAAAACCAATATTTTTTCGATTTTTGTGTGTTCTTCTCCTCTTAAACAATTCTTTCTTCAAAATCGGTTGAAATTAACCTTAAACTGGCGTAGGTTCTTTTCATAAGCATTTCTGGAATTGGGAAAATTTCAAAAGTTCAATTTCAAAGTTTACTTTTTGTATAAAATTCTCACATCTTTAATATTGCAGATAGATTTATTTTCAAACACAAAGTAGATCAATAATAGATCTTAAAATTATTTTTATATATACTTCTTTAAATGTTTTATAGTTTTCATGTAATTTTGACTTGAAATTTGGAGAATTACAAAAGTACTACCATTATATTATAACCCAATAAACACTGAGTATAATTCTCGAATCTCAGGGTGAACAAATATTTTTGTGTGGGCCGAACTAAATATACTCGAATCAATATTAATTTTTAGAAAATGAAATTTTTTTAAAATCCTGATGCTTCATTTGGAGAGGAATTTTTGAAGGTATGGCTGATGTGTTAATAACAGGATAAGGATAATATACTACCTAGGTTTTTAATGAATTAACACTCAGGCAACGCCGTGTTAATTTTAAGAGAAATCGATTGTATTATATCAATGAAAACCTTTAGCCTCCTGTGATCTCATACTCTTCCCTTGCTCCTGCTAACCGCAGTAGGTCGTATGTCAAATCTACCGAAGTTTTCAGGAGGAACGAAAAACGTTCTCTACCTGTCCTTTGCAACAGTGACTTTCACAAATGTAAAATCATGATATTCAATTTTTCATTAGTCCGTCGTCCTTCAACACCTATTTCAACTGCTGTAGTTCTCTAGATTGATCACAATAGTGTAATAAACAAAAAAGTGATTTTTTGACATGCGACCAGTTGCGGTTATCACGGTTATATCAAAGAACGCTTATTGGAATTATTTTCGATTACTAGAATTCACATAAATAGTTAACACGAAACATTCCTAAGCATCTTTCTGCCTTATATTATCTACCTCAAAAACAATATCAGTAATTAAAGATGTTAAATGTCATATAGTTATCCCTGTGTAAATGTAAGAACATTAAAATCATTATTTTATATAACTGTTCCAATTTTTAGATTACTTTCTAACAAGCGAGATAGAATCGTTCACACTGCAACTGGGCGCCGAAAGTGCAAAGAAATATATTACACCCACGCATTATTTGGAGACCAAGCAGGTAGTTCCCGGAGCAGACTTTGTGTTGAGTACAACGCAGTTATCTACATATTTTTATGTCAACACGGTAAGTAATTATATTTACTTGCAATAAATGAAATGTATTAAATGCAAATAGTTTTTACATTTTGGTGACCGTAGGTTAGAGAAATTAGTGTGACACAGAACACAATTGATGCCGAGATTTTGTCTGATATACAGTTTTTTGGGGGGAGGGGGTTTCCTGAAATCAAAATAGTAGTTCTTTTCCAAAAAGTTTACCTGTCTGTTCCTCTCTCAATGAAGATCACTAGCTTTTAGAATTTGTTCAAATAGAGTAAAACGTGCTATTACAGGTTAGATTTTCATTAATACGTGCATAAAGATTAAAAAATATTAAAATTTTAATTTCTTTTAAATCTGTCCTACACATTTTTTACAGATATGTCTTTCTTAATTTTACTTAATGATCAATATTTGTATAATTAAATATTTTATGCACCTTATTTTGGGGAGTGCGTAGTAGTTTTTGTGTTATTTTCTGTTACATCTTGAACATTGTCTATTTTGGGTATTAGAAATAACCGCAACATCCAAAATCCATTGTAATTCATTAAAAACGGTAACATGTAAGAACCGCCGTTAATAATCCGTAACTTTAAAAAATCCATTAAAATTCAACTAAACTACGTGCAATTTTTTAACATTTGTTACTGAATTCTAAAGAAATATTTCAGTATAATAAATGACGTCAAGGAGTATAACAATAATGCAATCAGTATTTAAACATGATTTCGTCATTTATTTTGTTCAACTTTCCAGGTCCCAATGTGGGTAGATTTCCACGCCGTATACTGGAATGCCCTGGAATCATCTATTAGAGAGTTGACCTACTCTCAAGGAGACCTAGAGGTCTACACAGGAATAGTAGGTGTTGCCACGTTGCCAGATAGCAATGGACACCAGGTGTCGATGTTCCTGCACGCTAAGGCCAATGAGCTATTTTTGCCGCTGCCTGCATTTTTATCGAAAGCCGTCGTTAATTCAAAAAATCAACAAGTCATTTTCTTGCAAATGCAGCACGTAGAAGGAGTTACACAATCACTGGCGGTAAGCTATCCTATTTGTTGTTAAGAATCAAGTCAATGAACATTTCATATCCTTTGTAAGGCTGTTTATTTGTGATAAGCACATATGTATGTTACATTAGCGTATGTAATTACGAGTTTGCTTCTGAACTTTCGAAGACAGAGAAATACGTTTCTTGTAATAACTCTTGCAGATTTTTGTCACTAGCAAAATAGTCTATCGGTGCTTGTTGCCAAAAGAGATTTTATTATTATATATTATTATTATATTTTATTATTATTTCTCTTCGATTCTCTGTCTGGCTATATTATAAGCCGAGGTTTGATGTGTGTTCCCACAGAGCGTGTGCTCTCTTCAGTGTTGGATTCTTGTAAATGTTGGTTGTGCGAGGGGGCTGAGTGCGTGTTCACAGAGGACATGTGGTCCCCCATCCATTCAATTCTTCTAGTTCTTTGTGCTAACGTGTGCTGTGTGTGTGTGTGTGTGTGTGTGTGTGTGTGTGTGTGCAGGCGGAGACGTCTGCGCAGAGGACGTGTCTGTTTCCCTTCTTTTGTATGATTCGAGCTAAGTGTGCTGTGTGTGCACAGTTTGTGCTAATGTGTGCTGTGTGTGCGGAGGCGGAGAGCGTGTGTGCACAGGACGGGTGCTCTCTCCTCAGTTCCATATAATAAGAATTTGAGCTAATATGTGCAGTGTGTGCGCAGGCGGAGAGCGTGTGCGCAGAGGGTGTGCTCTCCTGTCTGTTTGTTTCTTCTCCTAGATATTTGAGCTAATGTGTGCTGTGCGTGCGCAGCCGGAGAGCGTTTGCGCAGAGGATTTGTGATCTTTCATCTGTTCCATGTAATAAGAATACGGAGTAATGTGTGCTGTGTGTGATAATGTGTGCTGTGTGCGCGCAGGCGGAGAGCGTGTGCGCAGAGGACGTGTGTGTTTCCCCACTGTTGTGTGCTGTGTGCGCAGAGTGTGCTAATGTGTGCTGTGTGTACGTATGCTCTCTCCTTTGTTCCAAGTGATAATGATTAGAGCTAATGTGTGCTGTGTGTGCGCAGGCGGAGAGCGTGTGCGCAGAGGACGTGTGCGCGCAGCTGCGCTGGCTGCCGTGGCGCCACGTGCCCGCTGCGGAGCGCCCGTCCATCACGTGCTGCAGGGCTGACGACGCCCTCCTGCGCAGCCGCCTGCCCCGCGCCCTCGCGACGAGCGCCGTCCCCTCAGCGCTCCTCACCGGCGAATGAAGCGCCGCACGCTCTTCAGCATCCTTTGTTAATATTTTACTTAGTGCCGTTCATTTGTTCTATACGAACCGTTATATCTAAGTTGGACAAAAGAGAAATTGTTCTATATTGTATTGAATAATAATTTCAATTTCCTTGAATATGATGTAAAAAAATGATGAATTGGTTTTTCGTATTTCAATGAAGAATTTTAAAAAATGTACTGCATTGTGAACATTTATCTTTGGAAACTATAATAAAAATATATGAATTTTTATATAATTTATTTTTATGGCAAAGCGAATATTAGAATTGAATTTCAAAAATATTTTATTATACTATTTCATTAAATGATAAAACTGGCCCAAAGGTATTGTCTTCTAATATCAAATTATTAATCCATATGTCATTATAATAGTAGTAGTAATAGGAAATACACTAGTTCATGTTAATATTTTCTTTTTACTTTTTAATTCTTATTTTATTATATTTTTAAGGTTTCAAAACTAATTATCTTCATGTGGTTCCTCTTCTTAAATGCTCAAAGTCAAATTTTTATCATGTTATTTTACTATATTCCAATTTTAAAAAAGTAAAATTCAAACGTAATACATTCCTCAATGGATTAATGTGGCAAACGATTTTCGAATTACTTTTGATCAATAATCATAACGCGGGGATGAAATGAGAAATTTTGTTAATTTCATACCTGTAGCACGTTACACACAATACGCAAAAGTAATATTTACCCAAAATACATTAAATTTATTTTTTAACAGTTTAATTTCCTAAAAATTCTTCAATTTAGTAATTTATGATTCTTGCGTTTCATATGACTCACTAGTTCCAATTTAACCATTGAAAAAACCTGAGAGTTATCTTTTTACTGAATATTACACTTCCCATTGGTTATGCTCACGTCATTTTCTTCTTGAAGCTCGTATGTACTCTTCACACTGCATACGAAGCATTGCCAGTTTTCATATTTGCCTAGTAGTTCTCTTTGGCTGCTAAATTCACCATCACAAGCTTATCGTCACATTTTGTTTAATCATCTCCAGCATCGTATTCCGCTGAATCGTCTGAATAGCGATTTTGTGAAATCTATTCTACTTTTTTCTAGCTTTTCAACTGTTTGTTTATTTTTTATCTTCATCATTCTCCTTGGAAAAATATTTTCTTCAGATTTATCTTCTTTAAATGTAATTGACGAACGAAATTGAAACTAAAAGTGCAATAGATCCACGTAACTTTAATATATGGTTCAACGGATGAACAATATTTGTAGATGAGACACCCCAGAAACAACGAAAAGATACCTAATTTTTACAGTTTGCAAGGAAATTAATGTCGTATCCTATAAGTTACTTATTGTTGTGTTAATAGGAACTAAAATACAATTATCCGAGTTGTGTGGAGTTCCTCTCATTTGCTTTCCGTAATATATAGTTAGTTCACTATTATTAGAATGGTTTATGTCCCTTACGTGAACTTTCAGACTCCTCTAAGAGTTGGACGTCGTTGGACGCAGGGAAACCGAATTATCTAATAGTTTGGAGAACTAAGAGCGTTCCAACTAGTGTTGTGGCTCTGCCGAGGTAGGTTCGGTCTATGAGGATTTCATCGTTCAGGACTGTCGCAGGCACGAGTAATCCCTTCTCGACTTCTAAAGCCTCTTACTGCGAGAGGAGGGATGTGCCACTGAGGCGAGATTTAGATCCATGTTTTGGTCGAAGATAAAATAAATATATTACTTTGAATATCGAATGTAATTTGACATAGATTATCTTCTCAGTTGCATTTTTGAAAATATTTTGATCACAATTTTCTTCTTCTTCTTCTTCTTCTTCTTCTTCTTCTTCTTCTTCACTTCACGGATTAGGGAAATTCCCTGTTCCGGCTTCATTACACCATCTCTGTCGTGGACGGCCAATGTCCCTTCTTCCTCGTGGTCTGTACAGAAAGGCATGTTTGGGGATCCTTTCGTGAGACATTCTTCCTAAGTGCTGTACCCACCGTGATCTGTATTCAGATTCACAATTTTCAATACTAATATATAATAATTCAATATATCTACTGTAGAATTCGTCACTTTCTGTGTAAAAATATCACTGT